>JANIJG010024473.1:6602-25271 GCA_024611175.1 Megaceryle torquata
ATCAAAAGAAGAAGAAAAGACAGAAATTATAGGTGGTCTTTTATCTATTCTGTCAATATGTTACTGAATATGCAGTAACATTGTTGTCCCAAATCTGGGTTTTTTACCTGGTGTGCAAAATCCAGTTGTCAAGATATTTCGGTTCTGCACAGAAAAAGGGTGCTAGGTAATACTTCACAGAGCTAGCAAACCCCTTCAGAGGGGTTGTAGGATATTATTAGCCACTACTGTAGCTAATAGTAGAAACTACAGTAAGGTAAATGATTAGTTAGTCGTTTGTCATTACCTGTTTAGAGTAAATAAACTGAAAACAGTATTCAACTTATTGAGCTTTTATAGAGATGCTATATTTTATATTTACAGACCAAATACTGTTCAAGAGTATGGTAGGTTAACCTTGACTGGATGCCTGGTGGCCACCCAGGAATGCTCTCACTCCCCGTTCTCAGCAGGACAGAGGGAGAAAATAAGACAAGAAAGCTCAAGGGTCAAGATAAGGACAGAGATTGCTCACAAATTACAATTGGGATGAAAAAGACTCAACTTTGGGAAGAATAATTTAATTTATTGGCAAGTAAAAGAAGAGTAGTATAGTAAGGAGCAAAGACAAATCTAAAACCACCTTTTCTTCGCTGTCCTCTTCCCAGGCTCATCTTCTGTCCTTCTTTCCCAACTCTTCTACCTTCTCCTGCTGAGGGGCACAGGGGGATGGGGAATGGGAGTTGTGATCAGTTTGTAACACTTCATCTCTGTCATGGACTCTTCACGAACTGCAGCTTCCTTCAGGGTACATGCATCTGCTCCCGCATGGAGTCCTCTATGGGCTGCAGTGTGGACATCTGCTCTGACACAGTAATCTGTGGGCTGTAGGTGACAGCCTGACTCACAGTGGTCATCTCCACAAGCTGAAGGTGAATCTCTGCTCCAGAATCTGGAGCACCTCCTCCTCTTGTTCTTCAATGACCTTGATGTTTGCAGAGTTGTTTTGCTCATTTTTTTCTCACTTCTCTCTGTCAGCTGCTGTACAGCTTTCTTAACTATATTTTCACAGAGGTGCCACCACCATTGCTGATGGGCTCCCCAATGGGTCCATTTTGGAGACATCTAGAAGTGGCTGTGTCTGGCATGGGGCAACCCCTGTCTCTTCTCACAGGAGCTACCTCTGCATGCTGCACTGCCAACACCTTCTCACGTAAACCCTATACAAGGAACAATGTTGAGTGCTAATGACAGTGGCAAGTGCAAATGGCCAATAGCCCTAAAAATAGCTATTAATTTATTTTCAAATGATGCCTCAAGATTTTCCTGTGTCATGAATATGTCTGACACAGTTTATCATCGATTCAAGATTTATTAATAAAATGAGATAAATCAAGGGCTGATTTTAGCAGCACTTATTATAACAAGTGATTTAGTGAAACAGCAACTCAATTACAGATTCAAGAATTACAAGTTTAACATAACTTAGTACAAGGTATTTCCAAGTGAAGCATGTGTATATGCATAAACTCAAAGCATACATACAGAGAAATTCTTGTCCAGTGAAATATGTAGGTGCCCACACTCATAAAAGCAAATGCCTAAAATCAAATAGGTATAAACGTTGGTAACGAGACTGGCATCAGCATTTCTCCATAGGGGGGACTTGAGCCTTGAGGAGGTGGTCTCACCCAGTCCTTGTATTAACCTATCAGCAGAGGATCCTGGGAGGTCTCCCAGCTCAGGGGAGATGCTGGACACAGCATCCACAAGAGCTCAAAGGATCTTGTTTTGGATTGCTATTTATAGGGTCTGAGATAATTAACTTTTGTCAGGTATTTTTCTATTTCAGCCTAACTTGAGTGTTGCAAAACTATAGTTTGCGCATCTCCAGAACTTGAGGGCCTTGGTATTTTTTCATCAGTTGTACATGCCCAGTTCTTACTGGATCTTGGGCTCCTGGTATCCCTCTACTGGACCACAACCCAAGTGAACCAGGTCATCAGAGGGTTGACTGATTGTCCAAGAAGATAAGGGTGGGTAGTAGGAGCCAGGTGTGACTCAATGTTCTGGTCCACTGAAGGAAGTAATTGTCCTTATTGTCCCTAGAGACAGGAGCAACAAGCATTAAGGGGCTGCCTTAATACTCTGGTACATGGCCCTTTGCATCTGTACTTTTCCAATGGGTTGGTGTATGGGAGGGGAGTCACACCCTGTATGGGACAACCCATGAGCTGAGGTGGAATTTTACCACCACACCCTAGAATTTAACAAAGAAACTAAACAAAGTGACACGTAATCACCAACTGATACTTCCTAATACATATAGTAAAATGCTGATGGTTTATGCCCTCCTAATTTAATAAGCCTAAAATAAATTAAAAATATGTCTGTTTACTGTTGCATTTCCTAGGCTGCATGTTTTTACTTCCTGCCACCGACAAAACTGAAGTTACCATTTTAGTTATTGTAAAAGTACAGATTTTATGTCTTGTGCTTTAATCTCCTTGTTAGACAGCCAGGTGTCTCATAATTTATTTAAAACTGATTGTGCTAGAAACTTTCCTTGGAGATTTTGCAATTGTATAGGAAAAAAAAAAGATTTAAGATGCAAGTCTGAGCTTATTAGTGTTACATTCTGCTAGAAATTTACAAGACTGATTACAAGCTCCTTGAGTGGCCTTCATCAATTTAACGGATATTAGAAGTCCAGCAGAGGGAATCTGAAAAGATTTCTTAAAACAGCAGGTTCACTTCCTTGTCCTGGATGAAACATTAGACTGATTGACATGAATTAAAAAAAGTGGCTTTTCTTATTAAACTTTCTTACAAGAACACCACATATATATATATTAAATTCCCCCTTTCCTGAAATCCCCTGTTATTTCATCAACTTAGGTATAGTTTGAAGCATTGCTTTTGAATAACAAAACTGCTTTGAAATTTGCTTTTGCATACAGCAAAAACACAGTCAGTAAATGCAAACATACCTCTGAGTGGTTTAATTTTCTTTCAGTGAAGTAATTTTATAGAAAGTGTGTAAGAATTTTTGAGTTTAATTTTTCAATATTATTGTGAAGTCAGTTTCCAAAGAGGGAAAAAAATTGAATGGATTACACACATGTACTGAATATTCTTAAAAGACAGAGATAAATTCAGAAGATATAATTTTTTTTATCACATCATTTTAAAGTTTTCATAAAGTTCTTGATGATAAAGTTTACTGTTAGAGCTGACAGCTTCTTTCAAAACTAATCAACAGTCAACATTTCAAAGTACAAATGAACACTATTCTGTTTGACAAACTCATGAATAATCCAGAGACCAAAAATTAATTACTAAATGTATTCTAAAAAATAACTTTGAATAAGGAAAATGTAGAGAAGGCTTTAACATACGGGCAGACGATGTAAATACAACAAAAATGGGGAAGTCAATTGCATGATTTTTAAAAATTAAATATTCACCTGTCCTTACAGATTATATGGTCTAATAAATGAAATCACAACCATTTGTAACATTGTAATATTACAAGTGATTAAGTTCTGTGTTAATTCATATCAGTGATGTGTATAATAATTTCTTAAAAGATTTATTGTAGTGAAGTGTTGCAGGAAAAGTGAAGTTATATCAAAAGAGATAGAATTTTCAGCCAACACAGAAAAGAGAAAACAGCTGTGCTCTACATTCATACTAGCATATGAGCTGCTCTGTATTTTTGTGTATATTTACAACCTGTCAGAAAAAAATGTACATTTTCACATGGGATATTACTGTTTAGAGAGAAATTAAGACAAAGTTTGAGTGGTTGTAGATTTTTTTGATGGTAGGGGATAGTTTTTTGCATAAATTTATGTAAAAGATGAAGGAGGAGTAGCAACAAACATGGCACAGAGATAATGGAGTGACACCTATAAGACTCCAGTAATGAGTTGTCAGTGCCTTCCTTCTTCTTCATGTATGTTTTTTGGTTGGAATAAAATTGTGGTTTGGGTAGCTACTCTGTTGATTTAATGGGTGCCCCTGCACCCTGCACCCTGTACAGAAAAACAGATTATATTGACACTGAAAGAATGAAATTCATATCATAAACTAACTTCTCGGAAACAGAACCTGAAAGAGTTGCAAATTCATGCTGAAACTTGTTTTAACTTGGATTTACACAGAATGAAGACAACAAATGCAGATGAGGATTAGCAGCAACTAAAACTCAATACACTCTCATTTTCATGTGCTAACAATAAAATCACACAGAAGACAATGCAGAAGGATAAAAAAAACCCCAGTAATACTAGTTGAATGCATCAAAGTATTTCTACTGAAATTTCTCCAAATTTTTCTATATTCTTCTTTTGTGTTGCCAACTGATAGGATTAATGAAAAAGCTGAACCAATAACTGCAATATAAGTGGGCAAAGAGATCCTGGATTGGCATCAGAAAGGCTAAGTCCTCCATTTTTTCTGTTATTTTGCCCATGGTATACTCAGTGAACTAGAGGCTTCCATGTAATGGTCAAGACGCAAGTATCAATCTAAACAAGGAGTTATACATACAACTCAAAGAAATCAAAGTCAACAGCCTGGGGACCCTCACTGCCAAACCTAAGCAATCTTATCTCACCATTACATAAAAAAATTTACAGGTGTATAAAATGCATCCTTTGAAACAGAATTAGAAAGGAGGCTGGAGTTTTGCATGTCCATTCACTATGCAGAAATGGTTTGATGATTATAAGGAGATACAAGAATACTTCATTATCAGAGAGACAATTCATGAATAACCTTTCACATGTTCCTGCACAGAATGACCTGTAGTGTTATTTTTCTGAGAATTTTTAAACTAAGCCATTTATTTAAAAACACAATCTACTACTCAACCTTCCCTTAGGGTGAAACTCAGCCTCTGCAGAGGACTTGCACATTGCATGACCATTGCATTTTTCTGATGTAGAAGAAGAATACATTTGTCATCCAAATGTTTCTCAGAAAAATGTTGGGCATTTTGTAAATATCTGCAAAATTCTTCCAATTAGAGGACCACAAATAAGATGAAGAAAAGTTTATGTATTGTCTTTATCTAGCAGTTAACTGGTGAAGTTGAATTATAGAGTGAATTTACTAAAGGAATTAACTGTATGAAGCTGGTATGTATGACAGGCTATCAGATAGGAAAAGTATCAAAGGAATGGAGTATAAATATCTGCTGAAAAATTGAGTCTCTGAGATACAGAACTGCTTGGTGCTTTTTATAGGATATATGTCAGGCTATCAATACATGTTATAGATATTATAACTATAATAAATTATACATAATATTACAGTTACATTAATAGTATTAATATTATATCATGACTTCCAGGAGTTTAATGCCAGTGTTGTTTTCCATATTATTATTAAAATTATTTCAGCTTGCTGTTATTATCTTTATTTACTTATAGTGCAGTAAGAATTGTGGATTCAAAAAAATACTATGTATTTACATTATCTGGGTTAAACTATGAGTATGTTTTATTTGTGACTAGAAAATGGCAGTAGAGAGTGTAAACTACCATCTCTGCTGCCTGATTTAACCAAGCTTCAAGGAAATTACAGATGAGCAAGAAGACATTCAAAGTCACTTCCAAATAATGATTTTTTTTTTCATTATTATAATAAAGTGTTTAAGGAAAACTTTCATTAAGTTATACTCTTTGCAGAGTTAGTCACTCATTCATATAGACACAGCCCTGGAGAAGCAAATAGTATCAGGAAAATCACCTTTTTCTCCATTTACAATTCAAGGACAATCATAAATACCCTTCAATTTCCTGTATATTTTGTTCAGATGATTATTTTTTTTTCCTTTCATTCTTGTTATTTCTACAATGTTTTACTTTTTATCTTAGGAGGTAGTGATGGTGATCACAGAATCACAGAAGCATAGAATCACAGAATGGTTTGGGTTGGAAGGGTCCATAAAGATCATTTAGTTCCAACCCCCTTGCCATGGGCAGGGACATCTCCTACTAGACCAGGTTGCTCAAAGCCTCATCCAGCCTGGTCTTAAACACTTCCAGGGATGAGGCCTCCACAAATTCTCTGGGCAACCCCTTCCAGTGTCTCTCATCACCCTCATAGTAAAGAAATTCTTCCTAATGTCTAATTTAAATCTGTCCTGCTCTAGTTTAAAATCATTGTCCCTTGTCCTGTCACTACAAGCCCTTGTAAAAAGTCCCTCTCCAGCTTTCCTGTAGACATCCTTCAAGTACTGGAAGGCCATGATGCTACCAAGAACCCTACTTAATCATTCTGTGCTTTGTCTGCATGCTGCTCATAGCCTCACCCAAGAAGGGTATTGGTGCTACTGTCCTCGTTGCATATATGTGAATCTCTGCTTCAGCTATTACCTTGCTGAGCAAGTTCATTCAAAAATGGCTCTGCCCTAGGAACAAAGGCCATGTTAACAAATCCTGGAGAGAATCATTACATGTGCGGCCTGTAGATAACACATGGAGGCTCAAGCCTTGGCAGTCAAACCATCAAACTGGCTACATGTTTTAGAGTACAATCTGAAAATACTGTGATAGCTGCTATGCCCAACTTTGCAAAACTCTCTGGTGACTAAACATTCAGTCTTGGCAACAGCTCAGTTGGACTTGGGAATTTATACAGTTTAAGTTATCTAAGAGTTTAGTGGCAGCCTAATAAAAATGATCCAACACATTGAGATGCCCATCTATAAATCTTTCAGGCAAGCCTGAGGTATCTTCCCTCTCAATTAGTTTAACAGCTTTTTCACCAATCTTCTGCATTTTTGTCCTATACTGGAAAACTTCTCCATCCCCTCTTCATTCATGCCTCCACTAGTTCCCTTCCAGAGACTATTTGTCTTTGCTTTGCTGGTCTTTCATAATTTACTTCTAGGTGAAGTAATCTTCCAGTCGTTACCTTAAATGGTCATTTCCTACCCTTGGTCAATATTTGATGCTAGTCTCTCCCAAAATCTTGTTACACTTTCCAACAAGCAACGAGCTTCTTTGACATCTGTAAATACCTCTAGATATCTGCTAAGTTACTTCATTATCTTGCTTAAATCCTGTGATCTTCTGGGTAATTATGCTGCTGAGGTTATGACCTCTTATGGGGATGTTTATGGACAGTGTGAAGACATTCAAGTTCTGTCTTGATTTAAAGCTGACTGTATATGAGATAGCCTTAAGGATGTTTAGACAGTAAGTACAGGATGTTGCTTAACCTCATAAGCTTTGCTAAGAAGCAGGGTATGTTGCTTACATAGATCATTATATGATTTTGGTTGTTTATGTTCCTGAGTGGATTTAAGAAATGGACAGTGGTATTTTTTTTTGTCCAATCTTGTCATCTTTTCAATTTTTTCTTTGTTATATCCTCTTCCAGATTCTCTATATTCTGTCTTTACCTTTGACTGCAGCTGTCCTTGTCCTTAGATTGCAAGTGATTGGAGCAGAAATTATATGGGGTTTTTTGGTTGTGTATTTTTGCCTGGTTTTTTTGTATATGAACTAACACAACAGGATTTGGCCCCATTGCTCTTTTTCATAGAGGTTCTAGCTGTATAAGTTCTGAATAAATCACACCACGCTGATTAATAAGCTAAAAATATTTGCTATCCAAACAGCACTTTAATGGCTATTTAAGTGAGCATTTGTGCTTCTGCACTGATTCTCTGATTCCAGTAGCCACTGAGTCTCCTCAACTAGAAGTAAAACCCTTACAAAAGAATGTCACTGAATTACATGACCATGGTTGAAGCAAGATGGCCTGAGATTTTCAGTGCCAATTCTCAACTGCCTATTTGGGGCACCTTTCCAGACAATACACAAAAATATAATGTGGGCAGGGTGACAGTCTATGGCCAAATGTCTCAATGTGCCCAGGCATATTAGCATAGACATAGCAGCTGTTAAACTTCACACAGGGATGAGAATGGGTTCTACACCCAGTATGAGGTAAGAGTATAAGATATTTGACAGAATGAGTTAATGGCCGATATCTACCAGACACGATGCCAGCTTGATTATTTACAGCTGGAATATTTTCCGGTACTTCAGATCCAAACCTGCAAAATGAGTGGACAGCTCCTGAGGAGCTTTTTGTACTGACAGCGTGCAGCTGCTCAGTATGCGTACAGCACAAAAAACCAAACAGATTTTAATACCAGCTCTAGAATAAAACAAAAGCAAAAGCAGAGCTACTAAGTTCTTTCAATTAGGTCTCCTCTGGCAATTGGAGTCATTGCTTGTACGTACTTTTGGCTACCACAGCTGTAACTGTCTGATAGTAGTACAACATTGACAAAAGTTGTATACATTCCGAGCAAATGCTGTCCTGTTGCCTTAATATGCTGGCTAAATCAATCTTGCTTGGTAATTCAAGTACTAACAAAAATTATCTAGACACACAGCTTTGTAATAAGAATGCAATTCAGAAATTCAGGTGCTATTATAGACACACTTAGAAACAATTAATATACAATTGAATATATATTTTAATATTTGTTAGACTGATTGCTGACTTATTGGTTACTTGTAATTTTAAAGTTATCTTGTTAAGTAGGTCAGTTAGGAACATGTGACAAAGATTCAGAAAAAAAAAAGGCACATGATGAGATGGAATGTGATTGTTAAGTAGCAACTTATCCCAGGAGTACCACAGACAGAGAGTAATTTCCTCTGTGGCTATCTATGCAGGTGTAGACTCCTTCCAACATTTGTATTTGCCTTAAAGCAGCAGAATATCCCCTGATAACAGAGAAATTTCTGGGCATCTTCCTCATTGTTCTGGTGCACTTTCTGAGAAGACAGACAATTTAAATACTAGTGTCATCATACATATTTAGTAATCCAGCACTGTTGACCTAAGACTAATTTTCCAAATAACATGAGCTAAATAAAACCTCTGAAACTATTTTGTATAACTTGAGAAAGGAGTATCAACAACCATTGTTCACAGAAGTGTCATACAGAAGGAAGATAGAACCATGAATAGTCAGTTATCTGTAACACTTTACTGAATATATTATTTAACATTTGTGTTAAGGAAGAGAAAAAGGCTATTGGAGAAAAATTGGAGAGAATACATTTTAAATGAACAGATCCGTGTATTTTCATCCAAGTCCTGATTCTATATGTTGGTGGCCATTTAATCAGAAACAGAGCTATAATTTTCTATTGAAATTCACTGGGAGCTGTGTGCCTAAAAATGCCCTTATAATCTATATTCTACTGCTCAATTACACTTTGAGGAGCCAAGATGATTCTAGAGTATTTACAAAGAGTGCAAGAGCTATATCCCTGGAGGCAAACCACTAAGTTAAATTCTGCTAGTACTTACCTGTTGATTTATTAGGACTCTCAATATAGGTATATTTTTACTATTTAAAATGAGCAAATAAATTTTTAATAATCACTTAAATAAATCAGGATGTTGGGAAAAAATCCAGCAGACTATTTCAGATCAATATAAAAAGATTGTTTTTCTAAAACTTCTAATTCAAATAATTCTTTCAATGTTAATTTATACAAATATAATCCATTAAAGAGTATTTGAATAATTATCCTCGAACCCAACACAGATTTCTGAGCTTGGAAATAACTAAGGAAAGAAAAGAAATATAGCACTGGGATGATTTTCAGGATTAAGTGAGTCTCTGAAATAAATAGTACTGTTAGAAGGGAGAGGAATAAATGAAAGCTTGCTTTATATTGCATTTAAGCAACAGCAAAGACACCATCTAGGTGACAAAGTGAGAGAGTGTAACCTTCAGACTATTAGCAATAGAAGCCAATTTCAGTCTCTTTGGGGCAGATTATAGAATTACAGAATCATGTAGGTTGAAAAGGACCTCTGGAGGTCACTCAGTCCAACCTCCTGCTTGACGCAGGATCAGGTCAGGTTGTTCAGAACATTGTTCACCTGAGTTTTGAGTAGCTCCAATGACAGAAAGTCTACAGCACTTCTTGGAAGACCACTCCATTATTTGACCATTTAATATTTACCTGGTGAAGTCTTTCCTTATATCTAACAGGAGTTTTCCTTGCTACAAGTTGTGGGTTTTAACTTCTCCCGCTACCACGTGCCTTTGAGAAAAGTCCAGCTCTATTTTCTGCACCCTTCCATTAGGTAGCTGAAGACGACAATAAACTAGCTAGCTTCCTAAGGCTGAACAAAACAAATTATCTTGCCCCTTACAGTTCTGTATGTGTGTTTTAAAAGGTTTTTAAAAATGTCTGTATGTCTGGGTAAATATGAACAGAAATATGGGCATATGTCCTGTTCACTGACAAGTACTGCACAGATAGTGTGCACAGGGTCATCTACTATACATCTGCAGAGAATTCACACTAAATGGGAAAAGAACAGATAAATGTACTGCAGGTAGCTTATATATTCAATGGACAGTTGTCTGTGATTTCTGGGAGCCAAGCACAACATTCAAAACTATTACTACTGTAAATGGGCTGTTTGGCATTGAGAAATCCTGGACAGACATACCACATCAGGCAGGATAAATGAAAGAGCTGTATCTACTTAGTTCTACTCCACTACATCTTCATCTGCCACCTATCATTGCTTTGGGTGATTAAGAGGTGAAAGGATTAATGCAAGACAAACACACGAATTACAGTTGTTTTTATTTCTGTGCAGAAGCTTCATCTAAATTACATTCTTCAGGGTGACTATAGTTTCTGACAGAATGTGTCTATATTTGCTTTATATTCTGACATGAAATTTGGGGGTGTTGCTCTAGTGTCATAAGAACTTTCCAATTTTATTCATAACACATTTAGTCAGAGAACAGACAGTATAACCTCTCATGCAATAAAAGAAAAATACATTTTACAGGCAATACATAGGCACATAAACTGTGCAAGATAAATAGTTTTTAACCTGTAACTGGAGCACCTGTTGCAAAACTACACAGTGTGATTTTATTTACATTATAAATTTGCAAATCATAGTTAAGCCCATAGATAACCTTCAGCATTGGGCATTCAGACCTAACAGAGTTCACATATTCTGAGTGGAGAGGACAATTCCATACAAACATTATTGACTCAAATTGCATTATGGAATAATAGAAGTATATTCTGTCTTGTGGAACAAGAAAGGAAATGAATATGCATTTTTGACAGTGAGTGTAAATGTAGCAAAAATTGTGATAATGAAGAACTTATATAAAGCTTTTGAGTGACAGCAATATTTATGATCTTTTAAGTTTCTATCAAATACATATACACACACAAAAATACTTCTACAGTATTGGCTGAATCCTGTTCTAGTGTTTGTCATTTTGTTCTTGTGATAAACCTACCTTTGTATCCTACATGAGAAACTTCATGTTAGTTCTTCTGTGCTCTTATATAATACTTCAGAAGTGAAATCACATCACCTAGTCTCAACAGGAACCTTGCTCTTACACAGAACAGAAGAGATATCTTTACAAGAGGTACTTTTCACATGCATTTCTTCCAGTTTTCCTGGATCTGCCTAAATGGGCAGCAGTAGTGGCAGGACCAGTCAGCATATTAGTGCTCATACGGTTACCTCTGAGGTACATGGAGCAATGCCCTTTAGGTTTTGCTATGATCTATTTTAGGTCACTTTTCCACTCCTGATTCTGTCCTCTTCTGAAGCCCATCAAATTTTGTTAGGTTTGAGGGTTAAGGGAAAATCTTTGCTTACCTCTGTATCCTAGCCTGTAACTTTGTTAGTGTTGGTGCCCCTTTCCTCTTTGTTTTTACAACAGCTGCCCATTCTGTAGCCTCTCTCTTTTCAGTCAGATGTTCTACCAGTGAAAAAGGCAAAGCCTATGTTCAAGTACTCATGGAGAGAAGAATGGGAAGAGAAAGACTTGTATCTTCTCTCCAAACGAGTTTCTGTAAATGCGACCTATTTGTTTGAAGCCAAAGGCAGATGAGAGCTATTCAGTGCTGCCAGCTCCTTGAGTTCTCTGCTGAGCCTTTCTAGACATACATCTCACTTTGTGCCACCAAATGGAAGTCCTAAGCCATGATGCCAATGCCACACATACCTAGAAGCTATAAATTAACAAAGATATAATCATTAGTCCTTCAGAAAAAGCCAGAATTACACAGCCAAGATGGTAAATTTTTAAATTTCTAAGCTTTTGATCAAATATTTTAAAATGCATTCAGAAACCACATTTCTATGTGAAACTCTTGTATTCATTGCTGGGCAATGACCTAAATGTCTCAGCTATGGCGTCCATTATTTCAGGACAACCTAAGTCTGGATACCAATACTAGGTTTATTGTAAAATTGTCTTTACAGAGGAATAGTGTAATAGTGTTTAAAAAAAAAAAAAAAGAAATTGTTACACTGAACATAATTGATCTTTGATATTTCAGTGTACATTGAGTAAAAATATTGTTTTGGTTTGTATGGTTTTGGTTGCATTCTTGAGATCTCAGGACCATCACTTTGTGGAGAAATTGACTCTTTTTTCCTTTCATTCATATAATTTTGCATTTAATCTACACTAAATTATTCTACCAGTTAGTCAATATTTAAAGGTCCTTTTCTCAGTTCTTCCCAGTAAGCCCTCAACTTTACTATCCTGAAAAGCTTAATATCCTCAGGAAGTAGAATTAACCCCTTCTCCATATTATCTGTGAATCCATTCAATGCTACATGCTTTATTGTTCTTTATCAACTATAAAGTGAGAGTGTAAAATGGATAGATGAGACTTAGAAAACTATATTTGAATCAAATGATGTCTTCTTAAGATTTCTTTTACTTTTTTAAATTCCAAGAAATTAGAAATTATTTGTGAAGTTGTTTACTTTGGGCCTAGACAATACTCAGCTTTCATTAACAGTTTAATATTTGTGACTACGCTGAAACAGTCACCTAAGGGTGGAATAGAAAGGCTACCATACTTAGTCTTCAGCTGTGTGTTTAATGTCTGTTCTAGATAAATACTTGCAAAACAAAAGGACTATTTTTATAATATTTTGTATTTCAGGGGGATCTCTTCTACTTTCATCCTGTGAGGTATATTTTTTAAATCCCTAGCTAAGATTTTGCAGGCAGGGAGTCCACCCTTGGGATTCTTTGGCTGCAGAAGAGCACCAGTAATGCTGACAACAAAAGGACTAGTATGTGGTAATTATTAGAAAGCAACACAGATGCACCAAGAACAGGACATTTAAAAAGTATGTCAAAATGCTTCATACCACACTGAGTAGCAGAGTGCTACTTTTCTGTTTCTGATTCTGCATGAAATTGGTGTGCTGTTTATAATGGGCCAGATAATGTAAGAAAAGTGAACAGCAGCTTTATGCTAAGAATTTTGAAAATACACACTAGTAAAAAACAAAATGTAAATCTTTTCCTACAACTGATTCTGTATTTTCAACCACCTTCCTCATGAGTTTCTGGAAAACTTGGTTTCATACACATTTAAGAAGTATTTCACTTGTACCTGGCTTAATCATACTGAAATATTAGTCTTTAAAAACAGGATGAAAATATTTTCCCAGCACAGACATTTGAGTTCATAGATATCTAAACATCTTTATCTTACTATAGATCTAATTCATATATAAAGAGCACATTTTCCTTGACAGAATACCCATAAGTGACAAATCAGCACTGATAAATGGTGAATCAAAATGTTATTTTTATAAACTTATTATTTAACTGTTCTTTTGAAGAATGACTGCTTTCAAATACTGATTTACTAGAAACTGAGCATAACCCATATCTTATACTTCTCAGACCAAATATCTCAAAGACACGTAATACTAAGGGCAATAGAAATGAGAAGATAGACCTGCAAAACTGTGCAAATATTTTATTTAAAGCCTTTTAAATTTTTTATGTGGGTTTTTATTTATGTATTTGTATAGTAAATGATTTCTAATGCATGTTTCACAGGACATTTAAATTAAATCTGTAACAACAGACAGGAAATTGAATGAAGAAGGAGAAGCGATTTGTGAGCTGACAGCAGATCCTGAAGCAAAACATGTGCTACCTTCTTAACTAGATATGTCAAGTTCCATTCCTGGAATAAACCTTCATCTATTTGAATACATGTTGGGTGAAAGAAAACTGTCAGAAGAAACAAGTAGGAAGAAAAATGGGTAGTGTGATCTTGCACCTGCACCTTAATTACTAATCAGAACTGATCTACTAGGACATAAGCAGGAAGAGTGTTCCATAGTGATTGATCATAGAGAGACAGAGTATGGTATTTATCTCATCCAGATGTACTGTTGCCATGTTAGGCAACTGAGCTGATGAACTATACTACCTTTCTAATCAAAGGAGAGACAGAGACATATTCGTATAAAAATTCACCCCATTCAAAGATAAATTTGTACTTGGAGTGGAATAAATCATCCTCTAGCTTTATCTGTCTCCTTTACTTACAACAGAGGCTGAATCTATTGTTTTCAACTAATAATTTAAATTTTATAAAGCTAAAATTAGTGAAGATAAGTCCTATTTGGAAAGCAATTAATATATTTGTCTGAAGACCTCATAGTGAAAACAGACAAACAGATAAAAATGAATAAAATAATGAATAAGTCTAAACAAATAAATGGTTAATTTATTGCAACAAATTTTGATTTTACAAATCTGATGCTTCTTATCAAATATCATGACCAGTACAAAATTCTATTTTCCCTGTTTAAACTGAACCTGAGTAGTGCCTCCTTCTGTCAGTTGTGCAAACATTACGATTACAAACCACATCAGTGGTACATACAGGAGCAAAACATCTGAAAGAGTAGCAGGTGTTTCTGGTCTTATGTTAGTGCAGCAAAAAGCATAAGCAATCAGCATGCAGCAAGAGAGCTTACAGAAACTTCTTATGCTGAGCACTGCATATTCAGAGCAATTCACAGTTCTTTGTTTCATGTCTTCCATCTGTGTGCAACTGATTGCAACAAGATCTCGCTCTGAAAGCCAACAAATGTTTGCTTATGAGGCAGCAGAAATATATCTGAGCTTTTTGTTGTCTTTTACTGAAAACCTAATTAAAAGATCATGTCACTTATTCACATAGATCAACCACTATATAATTCTGAAGTAAAACCAAACTATATTATAAATCTAAAAGCACTTGCTTATCTTTATAAGAAAATACTTCTCTAAATAATCTGCTATTATGTAAAAATATATTTAGCTTTGCATTGGATGTGTAAATTGTACAGATGTTGCCACATCATTGTTACTAGCAAAAGAATCTAACATGAGTCAGGTATTTATTTGGTCTAACAACAGTTATATATATAGAATATATTTGAAGATTTCTATTTTTCTGACAGTTATGACAGATCTGGCTGGAGATTCCATAGGTTGATGTTAGTCTATTCTCAATCCAAAGTGAAGGTAAAGATTGCAGGAAGTCAATCCATTTTATAGTTGTTAAAATCATGGTTCTCAATTTACAATTTTGTGTTGAAGACTTTACACTATTATTTACACATTATCTTACTGGCTAGGAAAAGGCATTCTGATTTTTCTCTTTGCCAATAGTTCAAATAAGCATGCAAAATGTGCTAGCCTGTCTCCCAATGTGTCACTAGAACTTTTAAAGAATTCTACAAAGAGACAAGCCAAAGAGTCTCCTGTGTAAGTTAAGGACTAACAGGGAAAAAGAAAAGTTGTATTTTAATCTATCTCTAGAAAAGAGAGGAATGACCACCAAAGCATAGCATCCTTCCTTACCTGAAGTTTTTCTGCAGTGTGTGCATAAAACATGAACCTGAGCTATTTGAGTGCTTAGAATATTGTTACCAGTTGTCAGAAAACGGGAGTCAGGGAAGGCCTTTTGGAACTGACCTTTAGCAAACCAAGCATAGTTACTCTCTTCTTTCTCACCTGTGTCCTTGAAAGCCCATTTACATGTTTTGTGATTAAATGTTTAAATTTGTTTTCATTTTAACCTGATTTCTAAAAAGGTGATCACAAAGAATCTATGGGTAAATATATCCAACAGGCCTTTAAATTCATACAAGTGATAATCTTGTTCTGAGTAGACTTTTGGAGCATTTTTTCAGTGTATCCAATGAGAAACTATGCCCTTCCTAGTAACCAAATGAGATGCTTAGAAAACCACTGACAGAGAGGCTGAGGAGGAAGGTGTGTCTTCTGCTGTCAAGTATAAGTAGAATGGCTTTCTAGCATAGCTGTTCTAGCATATAAGAATAGGGAAGCTCTTAGGGAGCTTATAACACGTACTTTTCAAGGACAAAGAAAACTCAAATAGAAATTTGTATAGAAATTAAAACTGTCTTTCCAGTCTTGTGCTTAAAGGAATTTTATTATTCCCAAGACCAAACTCACACTGTTTATCTGACTGTCAGCTTGCTTTCTGGTTCATCCCACTTATACTCAGATAGTCAACTGTAATCAAAACAAAGCCAAAGCCATCACAATTGCAAAAAGTCTCAGAGGAAACCTTTCAGCTTACATGGTTGAGATCCCATTCAGACTTTGCAACAGTGGCCTGTACCTTGGGAAGAGGATCCTATTGTTCCAGCTATGATTAAATAAAAATTAGTTTAATTGCTTCTTAATTTAGTATAAAAGCAGAGGAAAAAACACTTCTGTATGTGAGATTCAGATACATCCATTAACATACTCTCTGGAAGAATTGTACTTCCAAGATAACAGATATATTCTGGGTGTACATGCACAAGGTGCTTACTCAGTCAAATAAGATTCAAGCATTTCCATTGTTTGCATAACAGTACCAAAATTGAATTTAAAATTAACTACATAAATTTTCTAATGAGGAAATTGCAATTTATCCAAAAAACTAGCCCATATGACTGTTTTAATTATATATTCAATAAATTCCATTTCTCTTGCCAACCTAGCTCCTCAGACTCACAGGGATGTGGAGAATGTAGTAGATATTCAGAACCTGGTGAACTCCATGATGGGCTGCTGAAGAAACTGAAAGCCCTTGAGAAATGCCAGCTTCTGCTCTGCTCCTGGTAGAGAGGAACAGAGCTTTTCAGCTGCTATCACCAGACTCTCAGTGTTGAGAATGACCTTTGTAACACAAAGATGTACCTTTTTCTTTGGTTTCACTAGAGTAAACTTGCCTTTTGCAAGGTTGATATGTTGGAAAAAATACATTTATTATTATTTGTATGATATTTTTCATTGGTAAAATTCAAGAACTTGAAAAAAGTCGAGCTGGAGACCTTACTAAAATTTCTGAAATATGTTAGAAAAACAAACAGTGTGGAATTGTGAACAGAGAATGCACAAAAATCTCCATTGGCACTAATTCTGTGCCCAAAACATCTGCCTGGTAAAAGGTATGGGAAGAATTACTCCTACAAAAGAGCTTCATTAACCATTTTAGTATCCCAAAAGACATGTGGAACAACAGATGCTAGTGGTGAATCACACATGTTAAAGATTCCCTCTATTTCAAAAAGAAGAGCAGAGAAAGGAGAGGTTCAGACAGCACACTTCTTTCATTAGCTGGCCATGATGCTAGTTTCCTGTGCCTGGAAATGCTGAGAAGTGGAAGGGAGCTCAGGCATCTTACACCTTTTTGCTTTGCTTAAAGGTCAGAAGAATTAGAACCTATAGTTAAATCGAGTTGCTTCTGTAACATATGCTGCTCATGTAAAGGAGAAGATTGGGTGCATGGGTTTTTTTGATGGTGCTATCTCTGTGGAGGAGAATTAGACTGATAAACCTTAACAGCAACACCTGCAGTTGCTGCATGTAGGCATAGAATAAATAGTATTACACTGATTGTATAAACTGCCTTGTCCTCAGGCAATACAGCTCCAGAAGAAAATTTCACAGCAGTTAGACAGTGATGGTGAGAGAGAAGGACAAGTTTAATACATTGGTTACTTATTTTGTATTCCTACAACATCAGATACTTTCTGTGTTGAAGTACTGTCTCTTTGGCCAGCAGTGTTTTTGCCTTTTCGCTGGTATGAGTTTATTGATGCTTTATCAAGATTCCGTATATACCTTCATGGCCAGACTGTGCAACACAGAGTACTTGTAGATTGCCTTTGACAAATGGAAAAGAGACAATTACATATAGAAAAATAAAAATCATATTTTCTATATGATGTACAGACATTTTCAGTTTCAAATGAAGCATGTTAAACTTACTTAAAATAAGAATGTACAGAGCCAAACATCAAGTCAGTGCCTTAAATACTGTAAAAATAACTGAGCAGTTAAGAAAGCTGCCATTTATTTCTTCACATAGGGAAGCCACGGTAGAATATGTGATAAATGTTTCTTAGTATTACCTTCTAAAAAGACTTCATTGTAGAATATGTTGAATTGAGTCTAAATCTCTGAGTGGTTTTAAATATTTTAAGAGAATGTTGTGTAAAAGCTCAAATCTAGATGATTTATCACAATGCTTGACAGAGGCAGACTGCTAGTCCTCTAAAAGCAAATGAAGTATGCTTATGTATGTAACAGGTCAACATTTTCAGGAAAATGCAATTTAAAACCTTACTGAATTTTATGGCTTTCATTTAGTAGCCTTATCTCTGTGTTTCATATTCTAGGACAACTGTTTGTTGCTACAAAATCACCCTGCTAATATTCCACTGATTTCACTATCAAGGATGCATGAAGTGTAACTCATAATAGAGTACAGATTTATTGTTTTCCTTTTGTATCACTGTAAGATGAAC
>JANIJG010024474.1:13600-24757 GCA_024611175.1 Megaceryle torquata
AGGTCACCAGCCAGATGTAGCCCCACTCCCTACAACCCCTTGAGCCCTGTTCTTCAGCCAGTTCTTCATCCAGCACATCATGAATCTTCTTATCCCACAGCTGGACAACTTGTACAGAAGGATGCTGTGATGGACAGTGTGAAAAGGTTTACAAATATCAAAGAAAACTACATCTGCCACTATCCATCTACTGGGAAAGTAACCCTGTCATAGAAGGACAGTATAACATTTAAACAGTATTTTCTCTCTGTGAACCCATGTTGACTGTACCTGTTGATTGCATAGTTCTTTAAATGCCTTTCAATAGTATTCAGCATAATCTCCATATTTTTTGCAGGAACTGAATTTAGACTAACAGGTCTGTAGTTCCCCGAGTATTCCCTCACGCCCTTTTTGTAGATGGGAATAACATTGTGTATCTGCCAGTCATCAGGGACCTTTTCAGGCTCCCAAGACCGTTGGTAGATGATTGAAAGGTGTCCTGCCATAGCATCTGTTAGCTCCTTCAGAACTCTGGGATGAATCCCATCAGGCCTCATGAACTTGTGAACATACAAATGATACAGCTGATACCTTATAGCATCAGATTCCACAAACTGAAAGTCACTATTCCCACACTTCTGGTCCTCATTTACTCATGGAACCAGGCAGCCCTAAATTCATCAGTATCATTAAAGACTGAGGCAAAAAAACCATCAAACGTCTCCACCATTTCTTCATTCCTATTTGTCAGGTGACCATCCTCAACAAGTATCTGTATCCAATGTTTTCTTTAGACCTCCTCCTGCTATTAACATACTCAAAAAAGCCCTCCTTGGTATTTGACTCAACACTGGCTACTTTCAACTGTAATTGAGCTTTGTTTTTTCATGTCTTCTCCCTGAATACAACAAACCACATCTCTGTAACCTTACTGTGAAGCCTGAACTTGTTTCCAGAAATCATACTCTTTTTTTTCCTCTTGAGCTCCATGAGGAGTTCCCTGTTCAGCTAAGCTGCTATTCTGCCCTGTTTGTTTGACCTATGACACAGCAGAATTGTTCCTGTGCTTCTAAAAGGTAGTTTTTAAAAACTGACCAACACTTGTGGACTGCTAAGCCCTCAGTAGCAGATTCCCAGGGTACTCTTCTGAATAGCTTTCTGAATAGCTTAAAGTTTACTCTCTTGAAAGCTAAGGTAGCAACTCTGCTGTGCTTTTTTCTCATTACTCTGGAAATTTTAAACTCAACTACTATATCCAAGACAGCCACGTACCATCACATCCTGCAAACAACAAGTCACAAACAGCAAGTCTAGGAGGGCATCTTTCCTAGTTGGCTTGCTTAGTTGGCTAGTTAATCCTCAGCCAGAGGCTCTCAAGCACATTGTCGCTAACTGTAAGGGCTGTACAATTAAACCTGTCCTTTATCTATAGTGTGACACCTCTGCCTCCCCTGCCCTGCCTATCCCTCCTGAACAGCCTACAGCCCTCCATCACAGCACTCCAACTGTGGGACTCATTCCACCAAGTCTCACTGATACCAATTATGATATGATATGATATGATATGATATGATATATTATATTATATATAACAATGCTTCCAGTTCATCCTTTTTGTTTCTCAGAATGCATGCATTGGTGCAGAAGCATTTTAGATATGCTCTTGAGCTCTCCATGATCCCAATAGCAGCATATATGTTTCCACTAGCATTGCTAACCTCATTAAGTTTGATACTACATGATATAGAACTTTATGTCCTGAGGTTCCATTCACATTTGGTCTAGTTAATGATAGCTAAAGTTTAGCATTTCTTATTTTTAACTTTACCTGTCAGCCTGATTGCTGTCAGCCTGACAGACTTGCTAGGTAATGAGAAGGTAGGCTCATCAACTACAGCATGAGAAAGTGGAGAGACTGAGAAAAAGCAAAATGGGCTGGGCTCAGTATTTCTTGACACACAGTCATTGGACTAGCACCTGGATCTCAGTCATCCTTACTCATTCCTGAACACCACATGGGTCAAAAGCCATGGGGAGAGAACCAGACAAGTAAACACTCCCTTCTTTTCTTCCACATACATGACTATATAAAACCCCAGCACCTGTTACCAACAGCTGGACCAACAGAAGAATTCAAAACAGAATATCCACAGAGTGCATTATCTGGTTGGGGGAAGACAGTTAAAACTGGAATCTCATAGTTCCATTATACAAGTTGAACTTCAGTCTTGCATCATAGCAAAGTGTTTCGCTTTCATATTGCAATTAAAAATATTTTCATGCCTATCATCTGTAGGCTGTCTTTAAAAACATAAATAAATAGTATTTTGACATGAGTTTCATACATACATATGCAAATAAAATCTACTTTGGGCTTATTCCTTCTTTCCCCCTCTAATTAGTAATTTTTCTATGAAATCTCATACTCTGAGTTACCTAAGTAATTATTTTAAAGCATTGTGAGATACAGGTTATATATATGATGAAGTAGTATCTGTAATGTATTGATCTCATCTAATATATAATAATCTAATCTGTTATTTCAGTTTAAAGGATTCAACCTGTGTCCAACACATAGTCAGCTTGGATACACATTTATAATTCTCATTAGTACTTCATAAATTCCCTCTAAATGGAAACATGTAGAAAAAAAGTTCATGGTTTTTATTTTTGGATGTAATGGCTTCTGCTGTGGAGGGAACAGTAGGATAGGTCAGTGTTCAAAATACTGTTGGCTGAATATATGGTGCCTAAACCAGAATGTCTAGTGCTTCTGTTGAGAAATATTCTTGACAGTTTTTGTTAGAGGTTTGTGTATTATTTGTTGAAGTGATAGGTCTCATAAAATTCTTTTCATTTCCCAAGAGAGATTTTGTAAATAAAAGTCACATAATGAAATCTGTATGGATTCTAGCTCTTTCTGCAAGTGTAATTCTCACTGACATTAATGAGAAATTATGAGTAGAGAGATATGTATAGTGCTGAAAGAAGAATTTTGCCCAGATACGGTTGTTATTAGATTTGTGTTTACAGGGCTGATCTTATACGTCTTTACTTGCAATTCCAAATGTTCATGAGGGTAGAAAATGACATTCTTGTTTTTATCCTTTGTACAGATGTTATCTGGCAGTTTCATTATATTGCTTCTTAAAATAAAATACAGTTTACTTAGTGGGTTCAGAAAAAAAGCAGGAAACACCCACCTATTTTCACAACTGTGTTTTTTTTTCTTCTGCATATTAACCCACTGACTATATACATATATTGACTTTACACAAGTGAAAGGTCTGTTTCACTCCTTGTTTACTCTGATCACTAAGTTCCCCTTTATGTAATCCACTTAGAATCATAGAATAGTTTAGGTTGGAAGGGACCTTTAAAATTCATCTACACCAACACTCCTGAAAAGTGGGCAGAAAATTGTCAACTAGATCAGGTTGTTCAGAGCCTGATCAAACTTGACCTTGAATGTTTCCAGGGATGAGAGCATCTACCACATCTCTGGGCAACCTGTTCAGTGTTTCACCACCCTCATTATAAAAAAATTTCCTCCTTGTATCTAGTCTAAATCTACCCACTTTTTGTTTAAAAGCATTACCCCTTGTCCTGTCACAGCAGGTCTTGCTAAAAAGACTATCCCCATCTTTCTTATAGCTCCCCTTTAAGTACTGAAAGGATGCAGTCTCCCTGGAGCTTTCTCTTCTCCAGGCTAAAAAAACCCCATCTCTCTCAGCCTTTCTTCATAGCAGAGTTGTTCCAGCCCTCTGGTCATTTTTGTGGCCTCTTCTGGACCCACTCCAACACGCCCATGTCTTTCTTGTGATGAGGATTCCAGAGTTAGACATAGTACTCCAACAGATTGGAGTAGAGGGGCAGAGTCATCTCCTTTGGTCTGCCGCCCATGCTTCTTTTGATGCAACACAAGATATGGTTAACCTTCTAGGCTGTGAGCACCCACTGGTGGCTTATGTCCACCAACATCCCCAAATCCTTGGCTGCAGGGCTGCTCTCAATTCCTTCATCCACCTGCCTGTATTGATACCAGACATTGCCCTGACTCAGATGCAGTACCTTGCACTTGGCCTTGTTAACCTAATGAGGTTCGCATGGACTCACTTCTGAAGTTTGTCTGGGTCCCTCTGGGTTGCATCCTGTCCCTAAGGCATGTCAGATGCACCACTCAGCTTGGTTTCATCTGCAGATTTTTTGAGGGTGACCTTGATCCTGCTATGTCACTGATGAAGATATGAAACAGCACTGGTCCCAGTACAGACCCCCGAGGGACATCACTTGTCTCCATCTGGTCCTCAAGCTGTTGACCCCTACTTTCTGGATGCAACCATCCAACCAGTTCCTCATCCACCAGACAGTCCACCCATCAAATCCACGTCTCTCCAATTCAGAAAGAAGGATGTTGTGAGAGACCATGTCAAAAGTTTTACAGAAGTACAGATAGATGACATCAGATGACATCAGTATTTCTTCCCTTGTCCACTGGTGTAGTCACTCCATCGTAGAAGGTCACTAGGTTGGTCAGGCAGACTTGCCCTTGGTGAAACAATGGTGTCTGTCTCAAATAACCTCCCTGTCCTCCATGTGCCTTAGCATAGCTTCTAGGAGTTTCAATCTCATTATATTCCTAGGTATAGAGGTGAAGTTGACATGTCAGTAGTCCCCAGGGTCCTTCTTTCTATCCTTTTTAAAAATGGGTGCAACGTTTCCCTTTTTCCAGTTGCCAAGGACTTCACTTGACTGCTTTGACTTTTCAAATATCACAAAGAGTGTGTTGGCAGCTACATCAGCCAATTTCCTCAGAACTCTGGGGTGCACCTTGTAGGTCCCATAGACTTAAATATGTTCAAGTTCCTGAGGTGGTCACAAACATGATCTTTTCTTACAATGAGAGGGACTTTCCTCCCCCAGTCTCTGCTTTGAGGTCCACCCCCTCAAGAAGTGTGGGAAAAGAGAGTGCCAGTGAAGACAGAGGTAAAAAAGTTGTTGAGTCAGCCTTTTCCTCATCCATTGTTACCATGTTTACCCATCATGCTGATTGGAGGGATATACTTTCTTTGACCTTCCCTTTCTGGTTGTCATGCCTGTAGAAGCTCTTCTAGTTAATATTTGTGTCCTTTGTCAAGTTTGGCTCCAGATGCACTCTGGCCTTCCTCACCTCATCCCTACACAACCAAGCAGTGTCCCTCTACTCATCCCAGGATACATGTCCCTGCTTCCACTGCCTATGTATTTTCTTCTCGCACCTTAGTTTGACTAGCAGGTCTCAACTCATCCATGCTGGTCTCTTGCCTTCGTTTCCCAGGGAGCCCTATTGACTACATCCTTGAAAAGATGGAAGTTTGCTTTCCTGAAATTCAAGGTACTGACTTTACTCTTTTCCTGACAGATATCCCTCAAGATTGTGAATTCTACCAGTGCATAATCATTGCAGCCCAGGTTGCCTTCAATCTTGTCATAACCAATTCCAAACCTTTACATAATTCTTGTTTAAAACTTTGCCTCTCCTTAACTTATCCTCTGAAAATCTTTATGTGGTGTTTTGCATCTTTCTTTCAATTAATGTCTCTATTCTGTGTGCCCATCCACCTGTTTCTTTCATGTGGATGGGTACACAGAATTTCTTTCTACCAGAAAATCAGTGAATTGTTTAGGTTGGAAGGAACGCTTGAGATCTTCTAGTGCAACCCCGCCTACTCAAGAAGGATCAATTAGAGCAGGTTGTCCAGAGCCATGTCCACTTGGGTTTTGAGTATCTCCACAGTTGAAGACCACAACTTCCCTCTCTGTGCCATCTGTTCTGGTGTTTGACCACCAGCACAGTAATAAAGGATTTATATTTCCTGTTTTTTAATTTCTGCCCATTGCCTCTTGTCTGGTCCATGAGCATGACTTGAGAAGAGCCCACATCCCTCTTCTTTGCTGCTTCCCATCGAGTATTTATTTAGAAACATGGGTAAGATCCTCCTGAACCTTCCTCTCTCCAAGCCGAACAGTTCCACTTCTCTGAGCTTGTCTCTATATGGCTGATGCTCCAGTCCATTAATGGTATTTGTGGCCTCATGTTTTCTTCTTTTCTGCTTATGATTTCTAAGCTCAAAATGACTCCTGGCATTCACGAAGCTCCTTTCCTGTCCTTAAAATCCTACTGCCTTCTGTCATCTTATTAACTGCGAGTGATACTAAATGCATAGCTGCTCCATTTTGCCAGTTTGCTTTTAACAGTGTGAGCTCCATAATGCTGAGGAAATTCTTCTCAAGTATCTGGAACTGCTGAGCACATAACAGGTGCTTCCCTATAAAAACAACAGTAAGAGTCCACTGCTAGTGAGAACAACTTGAAATGACAAAGTACCCTACATTGATGCTGGTTTAGTGAAAAATGTATGTTAGCTTGGGGTGGGGGTGGGGGCAAAATGACTGGGAAAAGCATTTTGAGAGAGTTTGTGAAGTAGAGATAATTTTTATTTACAGCTCCTTACACAAGTTTTTCTTTTGGTAAGCAACTGGAAGTCAAAAGACCAGCAGGGGTAATTGAGAGCTGCATGTGCAGTGACATTTACAAGGACTGGAGATAAATGGGGATCATCATAATGCACTGTGAATTGCAATACAACTTTCTTGTTCCCAGCAGCCAGAGCAGAAGTCCCTGATTGATTCATTCTGCAGAAAGGCTGAAAGGCTATATTTTGAGTTCTCAGAACTGAGAGGAAAATGTGAAAATAAGATAAATAAATTTATTGATGCTGCAGACAAATAAACAGACTGTTCCAAAAAGACAACACTGATTTCTTTTTAGAATAATACACACTCCTGGATTCCATCTGTGAGCAGTTGTTTCAGGCTTCCAGTTGAGCTCTTTCCAAAGATAATGCAGGTGGAAAGATGAGTTAATGGCTTAAACAATTAGAGATTTGATGCACTCTTCCATCTGTCAAAGCTCACTGAAATGAAAGCTCACAGTTTTAATTTGTGCCTCCAGCATCTAACTCAGTCTGAAATGGTGTCAGCGATTTGCCCTGCCCACAGTACTGTCATTCTTATGGTAAGCATTCTGTGCACACATGCTGAGAGACTTTTATCAAACATATTAGTGTGCATTTGAGAGATCATTAGCCTGGAGTAGTTGGAACATTCCAGGTTTCTTAGCCTGGAAACTCACATCTCTGCAGGAAAGTATGTTGAGACACTGTTATTTACACAAGAAGCTACAGAAGGATAGGGACAGCTTTGTAAAATTTAAGAGGAATATTGGTTCTTGGTATTGTCAGTTTATCAGGATTTAAGTAAGACTCGTGAGAGAGGGAGCTAATGGAAGTTTTGTTTTTTGGCTAAAAAGAAAATGAATAAATATTTACTTCTTGATCTGTTAGATAAGAATGTTTTTCTTTCACCTAGTAAAAGATAAGGTAAAACCATTTAATAGATCAGAGTTCATAAGAAATTGTCAGATTATTGGTGTGCTAAATAGATAAAATAATCCTGAGCATATAAGAAATAAGAAGGCAGGTATAATACTAATTGCTTGCATTCTTGTAGATTATTTTATTTTTTTTTAATTATATTAATCTATAAAAAGGTAGAGGGGTATTCATCTATAAAAAAAGAGGGGTCTGAGAGAACCATAATGGCTAGATGATTAAAGCTGAACTAGCTGAGAAATAGGTTGACTGAAGTTTCTGGATATTTATGTTTGGGGAAATAGAAGAAAGAGTTTTGTGATTCAGTGTTTATGTTTATACAAAAGCATTAGTGTATAAATGTGCTGTGATGACAGGAATCTCTTTGTTCTCTAAGGGCCTTGAGAACTGACAAACAGACAGAGTTAAAATCCAGTGTTTACAGTACTTTGTAATCCTCTGATGCATTGCTCTATATTTGTAAATATAATGTTTTATTTTTCTGGTGTGAAAATACCCACAATTGTATTAGAACATGGGACACTGAAACAATTGGAAATGAAGAAGTTTCATATTCTTCATAGTTGCCATGTTGGATCACATCAGTCATTCTTCCAGTCTAGTAATGTGTTATGAGCTGGATTCTCCAGAGCTAAGTAAATCTGCACGTGTGGAATAACCTGCTGCTAGAAAAAAACGTAAGGCCTAGTACTTATTTTTGGGTGCTAATGAGAAATATAAATGGTATGTTCTTTCCCAGACACTAGTTTTGGTTTCTCAGCTCTTACTGTTTACTGGTACGCTCAACTTAAATGTTATTGTCTTGAAGAGCAAACCTCAGGACTTGACAGAAATTGTTTTCCTTGACCTTCACTCTGAATGGGGCTGCTTTCTGTCTCTAGGACAAATTATTAAAATCAAGTTATGTGTTTTTTTTTTTCATAGAATCATAGAATAGTTTGGATGGAAGGAACCTTTAAGTCATTTACTCCAAACCCCTGTAGTAAGCAGAGACGTCTTCAACTAGATCAGTTTGCTGAGCCTGGTCCAACTTGACTTTGAAAGTTTCCATTCTTCTACCATCTCTCTGGGCAACTTGTTCCAATGTTTCACCACCTTCATTGTAAAAAAATTCTTCCTTATATCTAGTCTGAAACTATTGTATGTTAAAATGAAAACTGTTACCCCTTGTCCTGTCACAGCAGGGCCTACTAAAACATCTGTCCCCATCTTTCTTATAGGCCCCCTTTAAGTACTGAAAGGCAGTAAGGTCTCCCCAAAGCCTTCTCTTCTCCACTCTGAACAACTCCAACTCTCTCAACCTTTTCTCATAGGATAGGTGTTCCAGCCCTCTGATTATTGTTGTGGCCATTTTTTGTGATCATTTTTCTACTGCTAAAAGATTATCACCACTGCTAGAGCCTTTACAATTGGTAGGGAGGAAAGTATCTTACTGATTGCCTGTCCCTGTGATTTGGGTTTTCATTGATGCAGAATTCCACTGTGTTTCTCATTGATCATCATGCATATATAGAAAAGATTGGGTCTTTTGGAGCTTGCTTTTCTGGACAGTTTTATCTGGTCCACTTGCTAATAGAGTTAAGCAAGTCTGATCACTGTGCTGTTTGAAATTTGAACTACTGAATACTGGGAAAACTGAAACAATGCTGAGCATAACAAGCCAAAGATTAAGTAGCCCTCTTTCACTCAGAAAGGATACAAAATTGTCATTAATGACTGAATTGTACCAACACTTGCTTTAAGGATAACAGCATAGCATTCTTAACTCTACTTTCAAAAATACAAATGCTGGCTTTAGACCTTAAGCACTATATACAGACATATACTATGACTAAAGGGAGAAATGTGTGCATGGGTGTGCACACACCCAACAGATGTTTATTGAAGTTGGCAGGCTGAAGCATTAAATGCTTCTATAACACAGCTTTATCTGCTTCAATGAAAACTGTTCAGAATCCAGGAATATTCAGAACCCTTTATTTAGAGGTATTTGAGCACAAAAATAATCCCTTCCTAGAAACTTTGAAATAGCAATGGAGCTACGCAGACTAATCAACTGTAAATTTTTGTCATCTAGAAAGCAGTTAATTAACATCTGGCAGAAGGCAAATCATCACTGGAGCAACACTGGTCAGATAGTGAAGACAATACTACTAAGACTAAGGAAAATTAGCAATAAATCTGCTTTAAAGCAAGCAACAGTATTATCCTCTTACATCTTTAGAGTTTGCCCAGGTCTCTCACCACTCAGTATGAGCAAACATTGTACATGTTTGTTGTTTTTTGTTTCTCTTTGTCTTTGTTTTTGTTTTGTTTTGTTTGTTTGTTTTCTTATCTTTTGATAACTTTACACTCAATGTGCAAAAAAAAATATGTAACATGGTATTGTATTTGAGATCTTGATTTCCCAAATATAATCTTAGTTCCCTAAGCTCAGCTCCATGAATTACTATTCATGAATTTTAATAGCTCACGTAAGCCAGAGAATCTGTACAAAATTTATAACTTTGCAGTTGAGATCAGAATCTTAATTTGATGTTATTAAATCATATTTCATTAACCTAATTAATTATTGGTGCAAACCAGGCTGTAATTGTCTGTTTAAATGCGTGGTCCTGTTCTCCTCTTGTGAGAGACAACTGCAGAGTTAGATCAAATATAGCTCTGGTTAAGTGACAAAGACAAGACATACTTGCATTGACCTTTAATGTAGTACTAAAATATATTCAAGCCATTGTAAGGGGACAGAGTCTGAAAACCAGGTCTATGTTTGTATCTTAGCCTTGACTTGAAAAATTCTGCTTGACTGGACCCAGGGTGTTATTCAAAACCCACTGAAGTAAGGGATACTGACTTTAAACAAGCTTTATATCCATCTGTAAGGCAAGATTATTCTTTTTCAGGTGGCATAGCTTGGGAGTTTCTCCATTATCATAATATTGAAGGAGATATAAAAATGAGCTTAGGTAGATTAAGATACTGTTCTGAGAGAAATGCACCTCTCTTTGAGGAACACAGACAAGGTGTAAGCAACTTTTCCTCCACACACTCGATGAATTGTAAGGAAATCATTGAGCTTCAAGTGGAAGCTCTGACTGTTTTCCAGTTTTGAATGCATGCAAAGAGCTGGGGAGGTAGCTAAGCACAGAAGCGTGGTCTGCCATCAAACATTGTCCTGGTTTGAGTGAAAACAGAACTAATTCTGTTCAGTGATTTTACTTTTCAGTTCAGGACTTCTAACTAACAGAACATTTTGAAGTTAGCAGTGTGTTTTCACAGACAGCATCTGCTGCTAGCAGTGGTAACACCCCTTGTTATTACCAAGGATTAGTAAGCAGACCAAGGCCACTGCTGGATGTTCTGTACCACATTGGGGGGGTGCAGAAAGTGAAAGGCTGCACCTGCAGGGAGGAGCAGACAGGGCAGGTGACCTCAAAATGACCAGCGAGGTATTCCATCCCATATACGTCATATTCGGTATAAAAGCAGAGGGATCCGAAGGGTCTAGAGGCTTTTTCCCGGGCTCTTCTCCCCTCTTGGACTGCTTCCTCGGAGTATCCAAGGAGGACTCTGTCCGTTCTGCCTTTGATCCTATGTTCCTGAATCTGGTAGCAGAATCCAGCTCCTGAACACAGCTCCTGTCTGCTGCGGGGCCCAGGTTGGGACCCCTGGTGCCTGCTCCACAGCATCAGTGGTGACGGTGATGTAATTACCATCAGGGGGGTTGGGTTTGATACTGGTT
>JANIJG010024474.1:24857-36646 GCA_024611175.1 Megaceryle torquata
AGTGGTGACGGTGATGTAATTACCATCAGGGGGGTTGGGTTTGATACTGGTTTTGTATATATTTGTACATATTCTATATTATTATTATTATTTTCATTAAAGTTGTTCTAGTTTCCTTTTCTAATCACTAAGTGTCTCTCCCTTATTCTCTTTCTCTTCCCCTTTGGGGAGGGAGGGGGGTTAACAGAGAGCGTCTGTTAAGTCTAAGGGGCCACCCTGACCCTAAACCATGACAAACACAAATTGGGGTTTTTTTTTTTGTAACACTGTGATATTTAATCAGATATTAAAGGGGTAATTGCCTTTTAGCACTGTCTGTATATTAGAATAACTTTACATGCACAACAGACATAAATGTTTCTGAAGAGGTGCAGTGTTAAAGAGCTGTGTTTGTGCCATGGATTTTAAGCACATCTCCTTGAGTTTCCTTAGAAGGTTCTGCTTAAAGTCAGTTTGGGTTATAGTCTCACGGTAATAGGTCAAAAAGGTAACTGGTTTTGAGCGTTCTTCCATAATAATGACACCTACTATATGGATTACAAACATACATTCTGATTTTAGACAAGTAAAATTTGTTTAGCTATGTCAATGGCTTGAAGAATTTAAGCACACAGAGGCATCATACAGATATAAACCCTCACAGATGAGATAGTGACTGAGGCCTATTTTCCAATTCCATAAAGTTTCCGAAGTCATTTATGTATCTGCAATTGGGTCTAAAGGGTACTTTCTGCAGTCTAATTTAAAATTGGTTTGCATCCTTACGTTATACAAGTGAACAATTACATAGGTATTAAGTTGAAGTGGAAAATCAAAGCCATATTTCTTGAATGGTGACATATATTTAATGTGTATGGGGCATATGGAGAGGTATTTTGGGTTCACATTCAACTTAAGGAGTTCCCTGTTGCAAGAATACCATTAGGATGCACTACACTGAAATGAAAGAAGACAAAGGTTAACTTCAGTATTGTACTGTTCTGATGCTGGTGCATGTATGCATAAAAGGGATTTCCCTTTTCAGGAAGGTTTTTTTAGCTTATGCATTTAGTGATGAATGTATTGTCATAATTAATTCTGGAAAGGGATTTTTCCCTTAAAGGGAGTGTGAGCGAACCAGGAGACTGAGTTATGAACAAGGATCTTTACCCCAGCTCTAATGAGCTTGCTTTAAGATGTAAAATCTGTGGATTCTGACAAATGTCTGAGTTTGCAACCTCTGACTTTGGGTAAAGAAAACAGGTGCCTATGTTTTTTTCTCACATAAATGATACTGTAGTACCCAAAATATATTAAATCTAAATAAACACAGTAACTCAAGGCACAAGCAAGAAAAGAATATTCAGTTATGATATTTGAACTGTACCCCTCTGAAGACAGTAGAAACTTTCCAGAGTCAGGAACGCAGAATCACTTTTTAAAGCAGTTTCATATTAGAAATGAAATATCTCAAATTTTATGCTTTATGTAAAACTTTGAGCGATATTGCTACTGAATTTTGAACTCCTTCAGAAGGAAAACAGACTTATTTTTGTTTTATATAAATAGAAACACCCTGGTAGCCCTAGTAAATAGTGAAGATATTGGTTAAAGAGTAGTTGTCACGTTATCATTTTTTTTAACTTAACGTCCACTTGAATCAGTCTTTAGCATCACATGAATTCTGATGTTTGGAATTCTTTCTGCTTTGCCTGACAATACAATACAGAGACCTGAACATGTCCCTGGCCTGGGCCATGCAGCTGTTGTTAAGAGGAGAACTAACCATGCTTACTTCTGGGTAGCAGGAGTGCTCATTGGAGTTGGACCCAGGAGGCAGAGATCAGTGTGGCTACAGTTGTTGATTTTTCATTGTATCTGGACCATGTTGTTGAGTGATACTCGAGGGTATCATTATTCACTCATGGGGTAGCAGGTATAAAGCTCCTAAAGGGCTGTGAGCCAGGGAGGAAATTGGGAATTTTTTCTTGAGAATTTTGTAAGGTTAGGAGTTGTAGCTGTAAAGAAGTACCAAGACAGTGAGAACTGATGAGTAACTATTTAAATCAATGGAAACATTACCAGACCTGAGTTTGGCACCTTAGAAGATCATTGACTCAGCAAATATTTCTTAAGGAACTGTTGGTGTCTCAGAGAAAACTTCTAACAACTGTCTACAGATCTGTTCTGCCCATATATTATTTAGGGTTCTATTTTCCTACAATTATTTATCAGTGTAGGTATCTGCATCACAGAAGTATTGTGTTTCTTTAAAGTTTAGCTGTTCTTGCTGCACAATTTCCTCATCCAAAGTCATCCTTCACTTTGCATCATCATACACAACTCCTGTGATAACTCTGACCTATGTTTTTTGGTGGGATCATTATACAGAAAATAATTGCCTTTTAATCACTCCTTTTCTTCAAAAGATTAATTACATCTTTTGGTTTAATAACTGAATATTTTAAAAATATAGTTACATAATACATTTGAATAACAAATTAGTTATATTAACAAATAAGAGATTTGGTTGGTACCTTTTTTGCCTTCTTTTTTTTTTTTTTTTTTTCCCTTTTAATTTCTACCTCTACTATTAAATAAATTGAAAACAGGAGAACTAGAATAATGTAGCTTTATTGTGTGGAAATACATTTTTTGTTAAAGGATAACAGTGGTGCATAAAATCACTATATGTACTTCATTTAGAGTAATATATGGCTGTAGGAGAAATAATCTTATTTTCATGTTTCTTAGGTTTAATAGGAGTTTGAAAGTATTGTAGAAAGAAAAATTTAATTCCTTAAATGGCAAGTAAGTAGGTCATCATCTTCTTCAGGGAAAGGCTTATTTGTCCTCATTATTCCTGGCTCAAACATTATGCAAATTCATTTTATAATAAATTAGAAAGTAGTTACTGTAAGGAAGTGGGTGTATCTATACATGATTCTTTAAAGATGTTCTTTTAATGTTTTTTTTCCAGACAACATCAACAACAAAAGAGAATTGCAAACACTATTTATATACATTAATGATTTTAATAACTAGATTGGGAATATTTAATTAACTAGAAATTCAGCTCTTCTTCCCCCCTTTTTACTGGTTCAGTGGTAAAAAATTGTCAGATGTAATACTGATTTAAAAGTGTTTGTAAAGTGTCTGACACTCTTAATACCTATTTAAACTTCTACTTTTGGCAGATCATATCAAAATGTTAAAGAGATTCATGGTATTCTGTAAAATAAATAGTAAGAGGACAGTATGGTAATGAAGGATCAATGAACAGGTAGTGTAGTAGTGTAGGCGGATCACATACCCACATCTTTGCTGAAAAATCATGGGAATCATTCCTGCCCTGCCAGCAGGATCCTTCTGGTGGAGGCTTGTTGCACTTCTGCTGTCTGCCTACAAAATCTTCCTGTTATTTGGTGTCATGGTTTCAGCCCAGCTGGTAACAAAGCATCCCATGGCCACTTGTTCCCTTCTTTCTCATGGTGGCATGAGGACAAAAAAATATAATCAAAGACTTGTGGATTTAAACAAGGACAGGGAGGGATCACTCACCAGTTATGGTCATGAGCAAACCAGACTTTACCTGAGGGAAAAAAGATCAATTTAATTGGTCACCAATCAGATTAGAGTAGGCAAATGAGAAATAAACCCAAATGTTAAAAACACCTTCCCCCCACTCCTTCCTTCTTCCCAGGCTTAATCACTCCCAACTTCTCTACTCCTCCTCCCCAGGGGGATGGGGAATGGGGTTTGTAGTAAGTTTGTCAGATGTTTTCTCTGCCACTCCTTTCTCCTCACACTCTTCCCCTACTCCAGCATGAGGTTCCTCCCACAGGAGACAGTTCTCCGTGAACTTCTTCAATGTCAGTCATTCCCACAGGTCTGCAGTTCTTCATGGACTGCTGCAGCATGGATCGCTTTTGCAGGGTGCAGTCATTTCAGAAAAAGACTACTCCAGTGTGAACATCCCACAGAGTCATGACTTTCTTTTGGTGTGGCCACCTGCTCCATCGTGGGGTTCTGCATGGGTTGCATGTGGGCATCTGCCCAGTGTTAACCTCCATTAGCTGCAAGGGGACAATCATCCTTACCATGGTTCTTTGCCATGGGCTGCATGGGAATCTTTGCTACAGCACCTGGAGCACCTCCTCCCCCTCCTTCTTCACTGACCTTGGTGTCTGCAGTGTTGTTTCTTTCACATCCCTCTCCTCTCTCCACTGCAGGTTTTCCAGCAGTTTCTTTTTTCCCCTTTTTAAACGTGCTATTAGAGGTGTTACCACTGTCACCGATGGGCTTGGCCTTGGCCAGCATCAGGTCCATCTTGGAGCTGGCTGGGACTGGCTCTGTCAAACACAGGGGAAGGTTCTATCATCTTCTCACAGAAGCCACCCTTGTAGCCCTGCCCAGCTACGAAAACCTTGCCATGCAAACCCAGTACATTGGGGAATGAACTGTAGCTTTACTTCTTTAGCTTACCTTAAAAAAAAAAAAAACAAAAAAAATCCGTTCACCATGGAGTTAGAAAAATAAGAGCTTGCATCATAATAATTTGGACGTGTTTTCCCCTAAGTTGTCACAATTTGCCAGGCAGGCAGATCACTGCACTTCAAACCTGTGTGTGTGGCAAGTGTGTTTTTTCAGAGAAACTCACTTGACTGATCTGTAAGCTCAGAGTAATATTTTATATAAGTCTGATACAGTTTTGGTTTTGCTTTTTCTTCTGGGGAAAGGCTGAAATACAGTTGTACTTTTTATTGTAGTTTTATCAAATAGTGAATTTAGGGAAAAGCTCTCAAGTATGTTTTATAGTGCTGTCATGGAAAGCTAGTGCATCTTTTCTTTATTACTAACATTTGTTGCGTGATGACAGGTTATAAAATAGTACTGAGCTATTTAACACCTTGGAAGAAGACAATAAATAAATTTATGACACTTGGTTAAGAAGAAGCACAGTGTGTTTTGGAAAATCTGTCAGTGAGAAGACAAGCCTGTAAAGATGTCAGGCCTATTTTGACCCTTCTGCCCCTTGTTTGTATTCTACTGTTTCAGCTTTACAAATGAGTCCACATTTGCTACTTAGGTTGAAAGTAGACCTCATATTACCTGGAAAGGATATCAATAGGTTTCAGAAATGTTTTATCATGCAGTGGAAAAAATAACCAAACAGTTTTTGTAACTTCTGCAATTATGCTTGAAAAAATGATTACACTATCTGCTCATGGCTCCAAAATATTACTAAAGGAAGTAAAAATATATTCTGATTTAAATGATATGTTATTATTTTGGGGTGGTCTGTCGAAGTGGTAAATGTTGCATCAAATTCAGATGCTACTGATGCATGGTACTGTATGCCTACAGTAATCTGAGCTCCTCTGTAATCATGTATGACATTTGCTTTGCATGCTCTGTGCTATATTTTATCCATTATTTGGATAGCATGATATTCTGACCTTGTCTGTTTGGTGATCTCATTTAGTGTGAATGTTGCAAGAACACTAAACAAAGCCTGGAAGAATTGTCAAGCTGCCAAGTTGTATTGTTCTGTATCTTTTCAAGACAATACCACAAAAATTTATCTGTCTTGACACCTTTGTCTCTTGTATTAAGAAAGCCTTAACTAACTTCTCTTTAGTTCTATGGTCTACCATCTAAAAATGCCACATCTTATAAAGAGAACAGGTGGAAAGGCTTTTGAGAAGTGACCTGAGGGAGATGGAATTAGGAAAAAATAATAGCAGCTGAATTGTCTAAGGGATTCCAAGATTGATAAGAGTGAATAGTAAGAAAAGTGTATCTAGCATTTAAATAATGTTTCTGTGTTATAAATTATGAATAACTTCTAATTAAGGTAGTGTGCAAATATTTGTAAAAATATGTGTTTTTTTGCATGAATCCCACAGCTATTTACAAAAATCAGCGATTGAAGAATTTCTGAAGCAGTTTAGTTTTATTTGTTTCCCTTTCACCTTTCTCTCTCCTTCAATAAACCTATAAAAGAGAAGTATTCCACTCTGTAGAAACCTTATAGGTTTTTTGCACCTAAGTCCTTTAGGCTTTCTGGAAAATCTGAACTTAAATCTGTATATAATTTACTTTCAGTTGACTATTGAGGTTATTTTATTTGGATTATTTAAATTTTATGTGTGAAAGATAAACACTGGAATATAAAAATCACATCTGGATAATATGGTTGTACTTGTAATTGCTTAAACTACTTTTGATTTTAATGGGAAGTTGCTATGAACAGTACATATCTTCAGTAGATATTTATAAACAATGGAAACTTCAGAAGTGAAGGAAGTATATAACAAAGTGGCAGTCTGAGTAGAAAGTGTTATTATAGCATACTTTTTGTGGGATTTGGGTGTAAGGTCTTTATTTATAAGAAAGTTAATCATCTTCCAGTTGAACAGTTAAATATTGAGAAAATCTCTTTTTCGACTTGTCTTATGCTTCAGCCAATTGACATGAGATAAGCTTCTGTACCCATCCCTCCCAGCACTTTCAAAGCGCAGTGGAGCTTATTATAAATGAATGACTCATACATAGGGTGGAACAAATGCACCATTGGTAGCCTACAGAGATAATAGCACTGACCTCCGGTCATTTTACAAGAGAACTCTCCCGTGTAGGTCGACTTCCCACTGCTTTAAACCCAACCTAAATAGACTATTCATGGGGAACTGCATTGACAGATTAGAGATTTATATGCACAAATATAGGCAATAGCAGCATGGTCTCTGTACTTCAGGACACAAGAGGTAGTTTAAATATCTGACAACTAAAACCAGACTGACTTTTTTTCTGTAAAGAAGTAGATCTGTAAACTTCCTTGAAACTTACTGAAATATGTAGGTTAGTCATAAAAGTCCAATCCTGCAGTCTATGTTTATGCAAGACTTCCAATTACATTAAATTGTTTGGAAATAAGGGTTATGAGAGCACTGCCACTTCATAAGTGACATTGGAGTAGGTGAAAAGAAGACAAAATTTTAGGTTCTAAGTCAACATATGCTTAAAAATGTGGTTTTTGCTTTCTCCTTGTTAATATATATGTACACACAAAATGAGTGAGCAAGAATAATTTAGTAAAAGTACAAAGTTTAACATTTGTCAAATGATACCCTTTTTAGGAGGATCCATTGTTAACTGATAACCATTTTAGGAGATACTAAATTTAAGCTTTAGAATATGAAAGTGATAATATGCATGCGTTCACATTTTTAGACTACAGAGTATGATCTAACTGTGTCAAAATTCTTCATCTTCCAACTACAAGTATTAATGTTCATGTAATGCAATTTATCAGTAGAACCACCCAGTGTGTACTAGGAAGAAACTTAATTTGTGCCTTTTTGCAGAAAGAGATGTGTTCTTCTGACTGATTTTAACAAAAGGTTATATTGAAAGGAATGATTTCAAAGCAGATGACAAATTATTGAAAAGACATATTTATTGTCTAATAGCATTGTCCCACAGAGGAAAGAAAAAAAAAGAGCAAGCAAAAGAGAGATGTGGGTAGAGGAGAAACTTCCCTCCACAACATTCCCTAACACTAATTTAAGGAAACACACATGAAGAGACAGCCTTCTGTTGTTTTCTTTTTTTGCTGTGACTTTTATTTCTTTTAAAGGATGTCAATCTTAACAAGTTTCTTAACGGGTTCTTTCTTTTTTGTTAGGCAGAACACTATGCCATGCAGGCAAATCTCTCGAAAAAGGGTTTTTTTAAAAATTATTATTCCAGTTATATTCTACCTGCAGAACATAAGACAATTGATATCTCATCAGTTATGCTTCATTTATAGAAACAGTAAAAATGTGTTTGAAATTTGTATGAAAAGAAAAAAAACCCCTATGAATTGGACTTTCAATACAAAGTTATATATGCCAGCCTACCTGGCTTAGTCGGCTTTTATGTGGGATATAAGAATTTTCAACTAAAATTTACAATGTAAGCTTCTGTGATATATTTTCAAGATGTCAATTATCTTAACCTGTTTTGATACCATAGTTTTCTTACTGAAAGCACTGAAACTATTTCTTGTTTTTTACCTGTGCTCTGAACCTCTTCATTTAACCCCATAGAAAATCATTCTTGTCGATTAGTATTACAGTATGTGTCTCTATATATATATATTTGAAAACAAATAGTTTTTTAGTCTCACTGAAGCAGGTGAATTGATATTAACAATTCCATTACCTGGCTTTTGAGGCTTTTTTTGTGACCTGATCCAGTGATCTTTACTTTGTTGCAACTCTGACAGGACAAATCCAGCATAGCATTTTCCTGGGGCTTTCCCCACTTTGTACCCAGGCAATATTCCCATGAAAGTTAAGACACTGCCATGATACAGAGACTTCCTCCAGAAGTAACTCCCTTCAAGATGAAGATTTTGCAACTGGGCTCCAAACTTGCAGTGAATTTCTATTTGGAGGTTGCAGGAGACAGCTGCGAAAACACACACATACTTATTCTTTGTGACTCGTTAATGATGGATGTTTTTACTAAAGCACCTTGGGCAGGCAAATGTCAGTTTTTATACAGAATTCTTATTTCAAGTCTAGCTGTCTTTTCCCATATCTGGGCTTTTAAAAAATAACATGAGGTAGAAACTGATGTCTCCGAGAGAGAGAACGTTTTTACTTGTTATTTCTGCTGCATTATCAATCTAAACTAGCATCTACCTATGCATAAATACACTCAAATACACTCATTTCTCTTGCTTTTTATATGCCACTTGCTTAAATTCTGTTTTTAAAATGCTAAGTGCTTGGAGAGGCTTTTGATTCTTCAAATATGTGGATTAGGCTTAACCTTTGTTGTGACTTTTCCTAGCATTTACAAGGATATGCCTTTGATTGTTAGAGAGACCTGCCAGGAAAAGGTGGAAAAGCAGCACAAACATTTGGCATTTTTTGCTTTCATCTGTTCTACACATCATCCCACTTTATCCTTCAGTCTCCATCCTGAAACATCATTTCCCTGGGAAAAGATAATAGCCTTTCCCTGGGTCCAGAAGGGCATTCAGATTAGCTGAGGCATCTTTCCCTCCATAAGGGAAGAATTTGGGAAGAAATATTGCTTGAAAGCTGTAAGTTTTAGTTGGGTCTAAGTGTAGATTTTAAATTTTATATCTCTATCTGTGGTTTTGCTGCTTCACAAAATTTTTTTTTAGTGTTTTACACTAACAGGGAACATAGTCTATGCTGCACTGAGAAAATTGTGGCTTGACACAGATGCTGAAACCTATTTAGGATTGCTGCATCTTTTTGAGCTACAGAAATAGTGAAAAATGAGTTTTTCATCTTGGTGAATACTTTAGTTCCTGTGTGTTTTTTTTCTGTTGGTTTCTTTAACATTACACAATATTTTAAAAAAAATATTTTTTTTTTTTCTTCTTGAAATCCATTTTTAGAGAGTCATCCTTATATTAATTTTTGGTTTACAGTGTATATTTTTATAAAGTATGGCCACTTGAGCTTGTGTTCAAAATGGCTATATTTGCTCTTTAATATAACCAGGCTTCCAAGATAATGACAATGATCAGGATATATTGAAAGATAATTTCTTTTAAGAATTTAAAAAGAGACTGTGCACTGAGAGATTCCAGTGGAAAACTAGAAATCTGTTAAAGGAGACTTGTGATTGCCCATCATAAATTTCTCCACTTGGGCCCCAATTTAGAGACACTTGTATACGCTTTCTATTTTTTTTCAGGTAAAATCCAGTGCACAAGGAAGTCAGTGTAATTTTCTCTGAAAGTGTCAGTGTGGTAAGGAAAAGCACTGAAGTTCATTGAACTTAGAGTACTGTCATTGAAGACAGTGTAATTCTGAAGCTAAACAGTGATGACAGTTCAAATAGCTTCAGGATTTGCTTTTCCTTGCTGGTGCAGTAATCTTTACAGATGATTCCAGCCTGAGCTTCTAGAATCTATAGAGTGCTATTAGCAAGAATGTCTAGATAAAATGTCTATTTGTATCTACTGTAAACTGTGTCTTACTAAAGATTTATCTCTGTCTAAAATACTAAACTTCATGTCACTCTTTATAAAATAGATTAAATCTCTGTCAGTGACCGATAGGTCTGGTTAGGCTGAATTTACAAGAAAAAATTACTAAATCTCTTATACTGTCCAGTAGCTAGTTCATGTCGGAAAGTGCATCCTCAAGTATTGCCTGTTCCCAAGTATACCCACCAGAAGCATATCCACATATGCACTTGACCAGCCCTTGAAATGCAGCAGTTATGTAGCTTGTTACGACATTTTCATTTAATTTCTCTCTAGCATTGTTTCTGTTCATAAGGTGATGGTGAAATAGATATCCTGAGAAGGCTGAGCATATTGGTAATTGAAGTTACCTTTATTCTTTTTTTTGTGATGTAGTAATTTGGTTTTAGCTTTTTTTTTTTTGTTTTCTTTTGTGTGTGTGGTTTTGGTTTTTTTTTTGTGGTTTTCATGTTGGTTTTTTTGTTGTTGTTGGTTTTTTTTTTCTTTTGTATGGGAAACTTGTCAGGCCACAAAATTATTTCTTACAGAGCTTTTGTGTATACAGTTATACAGGATACTACTGTAACCAGAGCATGAGCCTGCTGCTGTAGTATAAAAGCATATATCATAACAGAACCCTTTCCTCTCTGTATTGGGAAACCTGCTTTAGTGGACTCTGAGTAGAGGGAGTTGGACTAGATGATCTCCGGAGGTGACTTCTGACTTTAACCATTCTGTGATATAGATACAGCTATCATCATAAAGCAATACACCAAGAAAATATTAGACCCTTTGATTGTTTGTAATATATGCTTCTTTGGAGAATGCATTTCTTAACAGATGAACAAGGTGTTTAAGATGCACAGCTGAAAAGAGGAGATAGGAAACATGAAACACAGAAAGAAATGTTGGCAGATAGTGTCTTTATTACCCAACATTAAATTCTCTGCTTCCTTTGAATTGCAGATTTTGTTTAAAAGAGGAAAAAGAAGAGAAGCAGCATTTAATTTATAGTCAGATTGTTGTGATTTTTTTAAAAGGAACAGATAAAATGCATTATAAGAGGGGTGTGTGCTATTTTTAGGCTTGCACAGGCTGTCTCTTGAACTGTAAGAAAGTATCATTGTTTAATTTTTAGCAGTCTTCATCAATGAGGATTATTGCAGCTGGGACTGATGGTAATTTGGTCACATCATATTTGCAACTAACTTTATTCACAAGAAGGACATTGCTTATTGTGTAATTCACAATTATAAGAGGAAATAATAATAAAAACCCATTATTCTAAACTGAGTTATGATATGACCATAATGTCATTAAATACAGTATGTCAGTTTTCAGTCTGGAACACCAGCTAATTATCTAAATACTTTACTTTTTAAAATTTATTTATTTAATTTATATTCACTTTTACTGCTGATGAGAGTGGGAAATCAGGCTGCTGTAAGTCAGTGGATGAGAATTGAATCAACCTTTTTCTCCTCTCCTTTGGATCTTGTAATTTACCTTCAATCTCTCTGCTCTTGCTGTTCCTCAAGTTTTGTTGGTTGGACTTTCTCACTGTAAGCACTCCTTTAGTATCACAGGTATCACAGGGTGTCAGGGGTTGGAAGGAACCTTTAAGTCCAACCCCCCTGCCAGAGCAGGATCATTCAATCTAGCACAGGTCACAAAGGAACACATCCAGGTGGGTTTTGAAAATCTCCAGAGAAGGAGACTCCACAACCTCACTGGGGAGCCCGTTCCAGTGCTCTGTGACCCTTACAGTAAAGAAGTTCCTCCTCATGTTAAGGTGGAACCTCTTGTG
>JANIJG010024475.1:25545-43487 GCA_024611175.1 Megaceryle torquata
GTATATTATATATATTTATATATTTCTGTGTCGGCTACATGGGATTCTGGTCTGAGTAAAATGTTAACATATTATAAGCATCTGACTAAATACTCAGTGAAGTTGACATCACCTCCTTGAAATCTGAATATATCCAGGCAAGATGCCTAGAACATTTGCCTTGGCTCCATCTCAATTGTTGTCATACGCTATCTCTAACTTCTTGATGTTAATTTTGCCTTTGGAGTTTAGTAATATGGGGAAATTAGCCAAATGTTCCTCAGACTCTGCTACTCTTCTTGGGTTTGATTTATGTCATGGAGAGAAAAAAAAGAAACTATCAACCACCAACACCCATCATTCATGGTAATAAAAGAAATGGTTAGTTGTAAAATACTTCCAAGATTTTATTCCATTCATCTCTCTATTAGAGCACCAAAATACTTAACATTGTTGATCTAATTCTTAGTTCTCTAATTTATTCACACTGGAATAAGTAGCAAGATTCAAAATACTAAGGTGGATAATACTATATTGATTAGAAATTGGATGGGATCAAGCTCAAACATAATTATGGTAGAGACATTCCAGGTAGTGCTGACTTTTGCTTTTGGATCTTAAAACCTCTGTTATGTGCAAAGGTGACACATAGTTTACACACCTAATTTATAATCCTTTAATCCTTAGATATTTTTCTCATCCTAGGAAATTGAATGTTAGATCAATCTCTAGTCTATACTTGCTCAAATATTGTTTAGTTGACCTTTCTTTCACACATCTTATCTGAAGATTATGCTGAATATATGTTCTTGACAAGGAGTAGCAACAGATACACTTATAATGGCAAGATATCTTGTCATTTTCCACATAAAATGCAAAAATCAACAAGCATTGAAGCAGAACTACTCTTTTGTCTTCAGCGTGATATTTCAAGGTCAGAAAAAGTCATGTTAATGCGGCAATTTAGCACATAATAGCGCATTGCCATTGAATGTGTTATATTTCTTCTACTATCTGGATTTCTGTGTGCTTTATTTTCAGTTCCACCTTTCCATGAATACTAATGTTCAGGTTTTTAAAATGAAGTAAGATGACTATATAACTGTGGGGGTTTTTTGGTTGGGTTTTTTGTTTGTTTGTTTTGTTGTTGTTGTTGTTTGGGGTTTTTTTAATTTCAATACTACCAATCATGTAATGCATAATATTATGCTTCTCATACTGCTTTTTCATTCTTTATTCTACCACCTCAGAATATATCAAGGCAGCTTTTCAAATATTGAAAAAAAAAAGTATATATTGACAATATTTGCAGCTATACAAATTTTGAGAGGCAGCTACACATCACTTGATGGCAAAACGTTACTGATTGAAACACAGAGGACCGAACTTTGCACTCTTACATAAAACTTTTATTTAAACTTGTAGGCTTGAGTTTCTGAGAAAATAGAGTGATATTTGGACATAAAGCTAAGCGGAAAAATGGCACCCTTTGGGAGTTCATTACTTGTCAAGTAAGCTAATTGCAGATGTAGTCTAAGTCCTATGTGCACTTATGGGTAAGAACTGCTTATTCTTTAGGACATATTTCCTAAACATAATAACCACTTTTACAATGTGAATGGCTTGTGAACGGCAAGCAGAACCTGTTCTGAAAAGGTGGGTGCCTTCTTCCTGCTGCACCACTGTTCCTTCTTCAGTAGACACTGCATCAGTTACCAGAGAAGCCTCAAAAGTTCAACATTGACACTAACAACTGTCATTATGTAATGTTTTGCAGAGTAACTCATAGGTTATTCTCCCAAGTCTAACAACCTACCCCCAAAACTCTCAGAACCACAGAATCAGAGTGGTTGAGGTTGGAAGGGACTTCTAGAAGTCAGCTGGTCTGGCCCCTGTTCCAATAGGGCCCTCTACAGGCAGTCACCCAGGACCATGTCCAGATGGCTTTTTAATATCTTTGAAGATGGAGACTCTACAAAGTCTCTGGGTAACCTGTGCCAGTGTTCAATCACTCTCACAGTAAAAAAGTGTTTCTTGATGTTCAGAGGGAACGTTCTCTATTTCTGTTTGTGCCCAGTGCCTCTGGTCCTGTCACTAGGAACAGGTGAGAAGAGCCTGGCTCTGTCCTCTTTTCATCCTCCACTCAGATATTTATATATGTTAATAAGATCCCTCTGAGCTTTCTCTTCTTCGAGCTGAACAGTCCCAACTATCTCCGCCTGTCCTCAAATGTCAGGCATTCCAGACTCTTACTTATCCTGTGGGCTTTCATTGTACTGTCTCCAGTATATCCATTTCTATCTTGTACTGAGGAGCCCCAAACTGGAAATAGCACTCCAGGTGTGGCCTCACCAGCACTGAATAAAGGTGAAGGATCATCTACCTTGACCTTATGGCAATACTTTGCCTAATGCAGCCCAGGATACCATTAGCCTTCTTTTCTGCAAGGACACATTGCTGGGTCATGTTCAACTTAGTGTCCACTAGGACCACAAGGTTCTTTTCTGCAAAGCTGTTTTCCAGATAGGTATCCTCCAGCAATACTGGTGCAGGAGTTATTCTTCCCCAGGTGCAGAAATTTGCACTTCTTCCTGTTGAACTTCATGAGATTCCTGTCAGCCCATTTCTCTAGCCTACTGAGGTCCCTCTAGATGGCAAGATGACCCCCTGCATATCAGACACTCCTTCCAGTTTGGTGTTGTCTATAAATTTTCTGAGGGTGGAATCTGCTTTTGCATGTTAAATAGGAGTGGGTCCTGTGTTAGTTTCTGGACTACACCACTAGTGACTGGCCTCAACTAGATTTTGCACTGCTAATCACCATCTTCTGGGACTTCCCACTCAGTTTTCAGTTTACCTCACTGTCTGCTCGTGCAGCACATATATCATTAGCTTCTCTGTGATGATCTTCTGTGAACCAGTGAAAAGGCGTTACTGAAGTCCACCTTGGCATTACCCACTGCACTCCCTTCATCTACTGGGCCAGTCATTTAATCTTAGAAGTTTATCAAGTTGGTCAAGTACGACTTCTCCTCAGTGAAGTCATGCTGACTACTCCTGACAATTTTCTCATTCTTAATGTGCCTGGAAATAGTTTCCAGAATTAGGTGCTTCATCAAGTCCCAGAATTATGGCCTAATAACAAAACTTACTGTATCCAAAGAGAAAAATAGCCTTCATTCTGCCTCTTGAAACTAAACTGTTGACAAGTGAAAAAATCACAGGCCTAGAAACAGGTGTAATAGGTCTTATTTCTAAATGTGTGGCTTACAGATTCAGTAGGGTTGGAGAAGTTGTTCTCATTCAAACCAGGACAACTGAGTTTAATTTTTTTCTATGGTCTATTGGAAAAATCACTTCTCTTCTAGGAGGCCCAGCACTGGTAGATTAAGATTTTGGGTGTGCTGAATTGCTCCATGGGAATTAGTAACTCTAGATATTGATCGTAAGGGAGCAGTTGGGGCACTCACTTCCTGAGACGGTTCCATTGAGTTCCATGCCTCAGTTAAATGTAATGACTCTGGGATCACTAATTTTGTTTGTAGTTTTGAAAATCTGCTTCTATGATGTTACAACTTTACCTGTTTTGAGGAGATAAATTGCTAGCAGTGTCTTTAAGGTGTTGTTAGTTGTCTCATGAATTATTTGCAGTTACATTTGTTGGGTTTTGTTCAGTTTTAGGAATGAGGCTTGTTCCTACCAACTTTAGAAAGCATGGAGACAATCCTCCAATCCTGGGTACTGCTGATCTGTGTCTGGATAGCAACCAAAGGAGAAGTGTGATGTACTTTTCATAGCAGATATATGGGACAGGGTCAGAAGTCAATGTGTTCTTGCAGGCCCAGATACCCTGTGGATTTGAAGAGGTTAACTGACCATAGACTGCTTTCATCTGCCATACCAACTAATCCTTCCTTCTTCTCATTGACATCTGATAACTTTCACTTCATGTTTAATACATCTTGGGTCAAGACATCACTGCCTTTTACATCCATCTGTGGAGCAACTAATAGTCAGTTCCCAAAGGCTCTCCTAGTCAATTCAAGGATGCACCTTTTTTTTTTTTTTTTTTTTTTTTTTTTAGCAAATACATTGTGAGTGATATATGAACATTTTTATTTTCTGACATAGTCTGCATTTTTATATGATCAGTCTGTAACATTGCAGAATAATACTGAGGCTATCTGCATAAAGAAACATTTGGTTGAAAACCTGGACTGCAAACTGAAAAGTTACTCTTGACCATACTTACACGTTACTTCCCATCTTGCCTGAGAATTTGTTGCATTTACCATTGCAAAGACTTTCCAAAACACATTAGTTAAATGGAGTTGAAAACCATTCATGCATATTTTATGGATAAATTACATATATATCTCCAGTTGTAAGTTATAAAATATGGGTTTTTTTTTCTAGGACTATTAAAATATTCTGCCCCATTTAAAATAAGCTGCATAATGAAACTGATGTGCAATAATAATTTTACAGTTCTTAATAACGTAAAGCACTTTATCACAAAATGCATTTTGAGAAGTTTCATGCATAAATTTAAAAACACTTTTTTTCAATTATGCTCAGCAGATACAGTAAGAAAGCGATACACTGGTACTATCTGAAACTGGAAAAAACAGAGAGAAATTTAATTTTTCTGAAGACACAACAACTTTTCCCATACTTGCAAAAAAAAAAAAAAAAAAAAAAAAAAAAAAAAAAAAAAAGATAAGTTAAAGACTTATTCTGGGCTGCCTGGAGTTGAGGGAAGAAAGGCAGAATCATACAATGAAAGATTCCATGCTCAGTCTACCTAACAGATTTTAAAAATTTATGGTATAGTGAGAAGGAAGATTTTAGTGTATTTAATGTGTCTTATACTGCCAGCCTATGTGATTCAGAAAAGTTTGTTGACACTGAAAATGAGCTTTCTGATCATCATCAAGACTTGTGTCAGCCCTGTACTTTAACATGCAAATTTACCAAGAGATTTGGAGTATTCTATCATCATCATCAAAGACAAAGCACTTGACAACAGATTACATGCATTCTGATGGTGTTGTGTCTAATTTGTTAATAATTAAGAGGAAAGAAAATGGATTTAGAAATTCATAGTGTCTTTGCTGATTAAAACTTAGTTATAAATCTGTGTTTTAGACTATAAAAGGTAAGGTCTTTGCATATGTTAAAAAATAAAATAGTAACAGGGAAAATCAAACTTAAATAAACAAGATATTTATTAAATTCAGTTTGAACTGAAAAGCAGGCTCCAGCAAAAAATAAAATAAAATAGGTAGACTTATTGCAAGACAGGTATAATAAGACATGCTCTTCTAACCATCAACAAACTCCTGGTTTTGTTGGTCAGCATTTCAAAGGACTTAAATCCATGGAAAACCTCCCTGTGTTATAAGTAATAGTTGTCAACTTTTGTAAAACTGCAGAGATTCCTAAGACAAATATTAACATGAATGAAGTGTGAATGAAATTAGGAAAGCACATGCAAACGTGAGAAGAAAAGCAGTAGATTGAAAGAAAGGCATGCGTTACGAATTTGCTGAATTAGTATGTATCAAAAGCAGTGCTTTCTTCCTATGCAAGGAATTGGGGTCTCCCTTTTTCATTTTTTGAGGACTGAAAACCTCACAGAACAAGCTGAGCAGTTCTGCTCCAGATCCAAAGCAGATACTTCTTTTGGTCTATTTAACGTAAATGCTAGGTTTTTAATGTCTCCCTAAAAATAGATGCTATTCATGTAAATAACAATAAATTTTAAAATAAGGAGCTATTTAATTATTTATTTAGTTAGCTGGGGGAAACCAAAGCTGAGGCACAATAAGAAGATAAAGAACAATAAACATTGATGAAGTAGGAGTGTGCAATAAATCTAAGGATGCTTTCTTTAACTGAGAAAGGTATTCCAACACACCCTTCAAGGCAGGACATGAAATGCAACAGATCTTGTTTTAGTGGATATTTGCTGAATTCAGCCAACTCTTTCAAAGTAGCCTTCTCTAACCCACCGGTTACCGTCTTGCTTTGCTGATCCCCTATGTCACTGCATTGGAGTTGAAGCCTTGTAAATGTTCTCATACCGTGTCCAAAAAGCAGCTCATCCCCGAAAGATCTAGTCTAGGCATTACTTGCTAAATTCTGTTTTATTTTAATATTGCACTGCCTAGCCTTCCCAGCTTTAACACTGAAATATCTGCATAGAAAATTGTCTACTAAACCAGGAGATGAACAAAATTTGGAAAATAAGATTTTTTTTTTTTTTTAATCATAAAAAAATTAGCTAGCCTTGCTAGCTAATATGGCATGGAACTTTTAGAGCCAGAATAAAAAATAATTACTGGAATCCCGGACATTGTATGGTTTCAAGACATACATCTTGCAAATTAAATCCTAATTAATTATGTTATTAAAAAATTATTATTGCCTTGTGATTAGCAAATGTATGTTTTGAAAGCCAAATGGAAATATGCCATAAAGTAAGCTTAAAATCCATTAATCGAATTGAACAATGAATGATAAACTGCAAACAGACTTTTGATCTAGTTGCTGTGAATAGCACTCGAAAACTGGAAGTATAAGCCAGAAAGCTTGCTGGATGGGAATGGCTGCATCAGACCAGCAAGTGGTGTGCTGATGGGATGACAAAGATGTCTCCCTGCTGTCCCAGTCACCTGTAGGAACCTTTGTCTTAAAATCACTCCCTTCTGTTAACTCTATATGTGCCTGAGGAATTAAAAGTATCCCAAACTCTTTGCTGGTAAAATGACTTATCAAGGTGGAAAATGGCATCTAGAAAAATTGATCAAAATAGTAAAACATGCTTTCCTTCAAAACATCTGTTCACAGCACCAGTAGATCCAGATTAGTTCTGTGCATGGACCAAGAGACAAAACCTGCCAGGTGTAGCTGCTGCCTTTCTTTCTTTGTCTGCAAGGTTTGTCTTGAACAGTTAAGCTCCCTTCCCACATTCTCCAAGCCAGCATATTAAAGAACCTCACTGGTACAGCTGGGTATTAGGCCAGTAACTTCTTCATGTGGAATAATCTGGTTGCTGTGTTGAAACATTTACTGGGAGGCTCCACAGAGAGGTCACTATGCAGCTGCTCCTCTAGCAGCATTCTCTGATTTCTTCCTTTGCCTCTGGGCAAGATAACATATCACAGGCAGAAGATATTTTACTCTTCACATCAAGATAATATGCACATAAATATGTATAAATATGCTATCCTCAGTGCCCAAACCATCTGTACAATTGTGACCACAAGAGCTACTGGTGGTTTCTCTTCACGTCTCTACTTATTTACAGCCTGATTAAAGCATTTAATTCCAACTTGACTGCAAATTAGCAGAGCAGCAGTTACTCATCATTGCTTTGCTATGGCCTGCTATCTGCTTATATGGAAGAGAGCAAAGTTGTCTTGGACCTACTGAATTTGACAAGGTATTTCAGCTCATCTTTAAGAAGCCTGCTCAAATTTAGCCCATCTTTGTTATCTTCAGTTTACAAGCAACATTGACAGAAGGCAGTTTATAATGGGAAAGCTTGATGGGAAACAGGAGGCTACACACAGTTCCCAGAGTAATTTATAAACTTTGATCTGGCACAATTTGTGTTGACTGTTCATTGTATTAAGTCTGTCTCATTTGGTTTTAGGTCACCTACTGAAACTATCCCTTAGATATGAAATATACTTCTGTCACAGACAGGGATTTTCTTAATCTAATTTTAAACTTTATCCATTTTTTGTATCTCTTTCAACTCATGGATTTTTTTAATTTTTTTTTTTTTTTTTTCCCCCCGAACATGCTTATTTGAAAAGCAGGACATCAGCATTGATGGAATAACTGTCTGACTGACGAAGATCTCCACATTGACTCATCCATAAGGGAGGGCTAAATAAAATCAAGGATTACAAAGGAAATAGTGAATATATAACAAGAGTTTATTTGACAGGAAAAAGACCACATCCATTAGAAGCTCTACCATGTGGGATGTCTGCAGGCTTCCAAATGACTTTTGCAATTTCTTATCTTTATAAATTACTTGAGTGGACTATAAACAAGTCAGATAGACTAGCAATGCAATAATGAGAAGAGGAATGACTGCACATCAAGTGGCAAGAAAGATTCAGTATCAGCTTTGTAATGTGGCTGATACCAAGGAAATAAAAATTATTCTTGACAAACATTCAGCTTTATTCAAAAGAAAAAAGTAAAATGAATAAAAAAACCCTAGCAGAATAAAACTAAGTAAGGAAATAAGACCTTAAAAAGAGGTTGCAGGAGAATGGAATGGTGATTTTCTTGTAAGTAGTACTTCAACAATCTGGAAAGATAATTCACTGATATGTCAATATGTTATATCTTCCATTATATTAAGCATCATGCATTCATGTCAGTCCTATTTCACTTAAAATACATATCTAGATTCTCCTCCCCCAAGTTACATATTTTAAAACAGTGTGATTGAAAATTAAAATCATGCAAAGATGCATAAATGTCTGTGCTCTTTCAAAACCAATGCCTCTTCTGTCTTTCAGCAGCACCATTCCCTGGAATTCCTGACAGTAAAACTGACATTGGTATATCAACTTTTGCAACTATTTCAGACATAAAGAAATGGATTCCTGGTAACTCCCTGTCTGGAAAATAAATAAGGAAGCTCAAACAAATGCTGATGAAAATTTACCTCAAATACACAATACCTATAACCTAAACTCTATTTACATAGTATGTTTTTCAATTTAAATGTTTTAAAGGACAGACTTTCCTGCAGGGATTTCAAATACAATAGAAAAAAAAAAAAAGATTCTGATATATAAAAGGAGATGAGAGAACAAAAGTATGCAGTATTTTTAAAAAACTGTGTGGAGATGTGTTAGTTGTCAATAGCAGAACTTCTGCTTAGCATCTAAAACATCTGGATGTTGTTCCTGGACTCTGTATCTAGTGGAAGAAAATAGCAGAAGTATAAGTGACAAACAAATACATTCTCATGATAAAAATAGCTTAACAGTCAACTAAGAGAAAACAATGTTTATGCCAATGAAATAAACACACAGATATTTCTCCTTCATTGGCACATCGTATTTTACAAGTTCAGGCATGAAAACCAGCCTAGAAATGTACTTGTTTGCCTTCCCTTATTTGTAATATTTTACAGGAAAAACAATCCAGTAATATCTGAAGGATTTATGAAAAGCACATGTTGCATTGTGATGCTGATTCTTTTCTGTTAGTTAGTTGATGTCAAACATCTGGTAGGAGAGTTGCTGAACATGAGGACTCATGAAAACCAGAGAAGGCAGGGAGGGATGTAAACAGTTTTCCAACAACTAAGAGTAGTTTTGTGAAAAGATGGAACCAATCTCTTCATATGAAAGGAGGATGAGAGATTGGGATCATAATTTGAAGCAGGGGACATTTTGACTTGACATAATAGGGTGGGGGAAAATAACCATAATAATAGGACAGTCAGGGATAGGGACAGGCTGCCCAGAGAGACTGCAGTCTCTTTCCCTGAAGATCTCCAAAACCCAGATTGAAAAGCCCTGAGCAACCTGGTCTGAGCTCAGATGTGACTTTGCTTTGAGGAGGAGGTTGCACTAGAGACCTCCTGAGGTGGTGTGAAATTCAGAAGGTAGACAGTTTGGGTTTTGCAAAGAAAATAAGAAATATTGGAAGACACAGGAAATTCAAGATTATATATAAGTGCTGAATGTCAAGGTGATTTAAAGAGCATAATAAATATCTCCTTAACCTCACAGTACTTGGAAGCATCATGTGATGCTGAAACATCCAAATGCTGTTGCAATGCACTCAGCTGCTAGAATTTATGTTCACATTTATTCCTGAATCTATGTGAGATATCACCAAAGACTTGGTAGTTATGTAGTTTAAAATTGGATTGGACACTTTTAAGATGTATGTTTTCATAGTTGGACCTATCTACCTTGACCCCAGTGAGAATATTTTTAAACTCTCTCAGGCTATATAGAAACACAATAAGGTTGTCCTGGAATTTCTGGGACAGAATCATAGGCCTCCCATGGTCTGCAGGCCATTAGCAGTTTCACAACTATAAAGTCCAGACTTTACCTTTTGGCACAGTTGTATTATATTTGATGTATGTTTGTATTCTGTGTTTTCTGTACTTCAGTTCTGTGCTCACTGTAATACTAGATCCTACCAGTTAAACAATTACTGGGTTGGGGGTTTTTTTCCTCATTCACTTCAATTTACTGAAAAAATGTAGTCATAGTTTTGAATTGTGTCATTTGGGTACATCATAGCAAATGAAAAAGGTACATAAATTTCTACAGGATAAGTGAGCAGACATTGATTTCATTTTGCTCGTTAAGGGCTTTGATAATTAATAATAGGATTCTTCATCTGCTGAAATTTGGATTGGCTCAGGCTCTAATTTAAAATCTATCCATTATTTTAAGGATACATTTGGCTGTAAACCATAGGGCATTATGTTAGTAGCATATAAACTATTCCATTCATTTAAAGATATTTACAAATTAAAAAATAAGACAGTTAGATTTTTTCATTCCAGTTTCAATTCAGCCAAGTAAATTTTCATTTTCTCTACTTACTACAACTTTATAAAGTTTTGTTTCTTTTTCGTTTGTATGTTTTGAACTTGTTTAAGGTTTCCTTTTGATAAAAGCATACAGGATGAAAGATTTTCTGTTCTCACCTTCATTGTCTGTTACTCCCAAACAGATTCTTTTTATCATACTTTTATATCTATTCCTTTATTTTATTGCAACCACTTTTTTCTTACATGAAACAAATGTCATAGATTAGGAAAAGCTGAACCTTTCTACTGAGATGGAAATAAAGTAAATGTGGTCTTTTCCTTGTATTGAACAGCTAGCAGTCCATAAAGGACACCAGGGAACTACAGAATTACTTTTGAAAAAAACTGCTTCAGAACAAAGGTAAGGGATTGCTATCCCTCCCCAGACATCAGAAAATTAGACATTGTATGTAGAAGGCACTATCATGGTAACTTTGCTTTGTGTCTTTTTTTTAGGATGTGCATTGTGTTTTTGTGTTTCTGTCATGTCTGACCCACTGGAGAGAAATCCCAATTTCACCCTCTGAATTGTATTAAAATAAAAATGTGATAAAACAAATGCTGGGAAGATTAGTGTGCTATTGACTCTCAGTAGGGACTGCTAACATTATTCAGTGGTACAACTGTTTGAAGGGATTTTGTGTGATACATTATTGTGAATTTACCATAAAACTAGCTTTTCAGCCTGGTTTCCCTATAAATACAGAATATGAGGTAGAGCTGAAAGCTGAATAGGTATTTCATAGAGAAGTGATCATGGCTTGTAGCTAAAGGAACCTATGCTGGAGTATGCTGCCTGTTGGTAAATTTACAAGGGTAAATTTCTACACTTTAGTTTCCTCAACTTTCCTTTGAAGGTTCAGGCATTGTAAATTAGAGACTTAATGGAAATGTTCACCATCAAGGATATAAGATGAAAAGGAAATTAAAGTATTATATAAAACAGTACACACTCGGTTTCCAGTATTTCCCTCATTGTGTTACCAACTTAACATCAGGGAGAAGCTATACTGACAGGACAGCCATACAAGTGACCTGGTTATAATGGGGAAAGATGCTGACAAAAGATGCCTGCTAAAATACTGACAGAGAAAACCTCTGTCTGGGAACTGCTAGCCTAAGAATCTGGCCTGAGAAGCCAGAGCATCCTTTACAAGCACAAGTGGAAGCCTGGGTTAATATGTGCAACCAGGACCCTGAAACATTGTTGATAAGCACAAAACAAAGAAACTGCCATAAACTACAAACTGACCTCCTAAAAAAGCAGAAGTCAGAAACAGCTGTTCTGGGAACTGTTGTCCTATGACTACTTACATATCTGCATTAAAGACATAAAAGTAACTCACTATCTTGCCAAAATAAGCTTCTCTCTCTGAGAACTCCCTCTGTATGAACTCATCTACATGTTCCTTTGGGTCTGCCAGGGACGCCTGGTTGAAATCATACTCCATGACGTGGATCATCTCTGTAGTGAGACTTTGTCCATCATCAATTGTACCTGCTCTTGGGAGTCATTTAAAGGACCAGACTGATAACACCTTGAGTGAAAAAAAAAAGCATATATAGGATGCTTAACTAGTGGTAATTCATAATAAGTTGTAAATACGTATATATTTTTATGTATGTGGATATATATGCTTGCTTTCCTAATCATAAGTATATTTACCTTACTAAAAGTATTTTTTGATAAATAAATAATGGAAACAAAGAGTCCATGTGCTTGCATTTTACAGAATTCTGTGAACCCATATTATCATGACCAGCTTGTGTGTTGGGTAACCCTTGTATGTCATAGCTATGACAGTTACATACTCCCAAAGAAATCAGCTTGAATGGTTAGCTTTAAATATTAAGAATCAGTAAATTATCTCTTTTCTTCTAATTTCTAATTTTTGTTGTTAGCTAATCTTGGGGTTTTTTTGTATTAATTGATTAACACAGCATGTTACCCACACACTCCAGGAGGAATAGAATTATTTTTTGGTTTGTTAAAACATCTCAGTTAGTCCTAATCTCTCATAAATTTGCTTTGTCCTTACTTTGGACAAAGTTCACACACAAATTAGTGCTCTTTATTTCAGATAGCACTACAAAGTAGAATTTAATACTCCAGCTATAACTAGCATTACTTGCAGTTCTCCACTTCTGTCGTCTGAGTGTGTACATAACATGAACATATACAGTATTTTACTATCACTATTTTTCTTATCCAAAGGCCTGCTAGTCCCTGTGAAAGACATTTAGATTTATGTTTACATTTAGCTTAAAAAGTATTCTGTGTACTGATTTGTGTCTCTGATCTTTGTTTTGTCTGACATGCTTAAAATTATTTTAGAAATGTTTTATATGCTCAAAGACTTTTAACAAAGATATTAAAATCAATACAAAGAAGTATAAATGGAATATGGTGCATATTTGTATGAAGTCACCAGAAGAAGTAGCAGAAAAAGAGTTAAAAGAATGGCCCTTATCTGTAATGGGGGATATATTTTCCATTCTTTGAAGTTCGTAAGTGCACATTTTTTTGTTCAAGGTTGGAAAAGCTTGAACTTTTATTAGACCATCACAGGTGACTTGACAGAGGAAGACCCTGCTTTGTAACTGTAGGACAATAGAAACTGAGTCATTGTCTGGATGTGGGCAAAACTCAATTGTGGATACATTTAGCCCTCTTAAAGGACAAAATTTAGGTTGACCTGAAAAAAAATCTCCTCTGAGAATGAAGAGAGTTGTAACAGGAGATCCAAGTTGAATCACAACTTTAATAATATATTGAACTCATTTATTATCCCTGTGTTTTTGGAACATCCTACTGATATTTATTGTATTGAAACTTAAAAAAAAGTATCCAGTCCTGAAAAGTCTATTTGTTCTGGAAATTTTTAATACCTGCAAATAGGAGTTTTCTGTGGAAATTCAGCCATAACTGTAATTAAGAGCTAATTATATGGGTGTTCTGGCAAAAATTAATCAAAATTATGAAGTCTAATATGGTTAAAACAGTATAGATAACAATATTTAAATCAAAATACATTAGAAGAAATAATTTCTTATACATATCTAATCCATTTTGACTATAAATCAAAGACTTTGCATGAAAAATCTAATCTTTTAAAATCTGTCTCAAAAGAAGGTGTATAGCTTTTTTTTTTTCTTTTTTTTTTTTCTTTCTTTCTTTTTTTTTTTTTTAAATTCTGTATTCTTTCCCTGTTTTGATGAATAAGTATAGGGTTGGGTTTTTTTTGTCACACTTATATATGACTGCCAGGAGAGAACTGTTTAGGAGAACTGTGCCAGGAGAGAAAAGGAATTTTCTCCATTCTCCCATTACCCTTCCAGCAGGTTTTTAGGCCATCTTGCATCCATCAGTTTCCTTGGTTTCAGTATTACCTGTCCTCAACCATGGCATCATTCACTATTTCTATCTCACAGCTACCCTGGTATATATCAATCCCAGTTCAGAAATAATTCACGTTTTCCTGTTAAAACTACCCTAAGTCATTTGTAGACTCTGGTTTGACCTCACTCATCCTGACGTGAGTTGCCCCAGATTGAGTCTTTGGATTCAGAGGAGAAATATGGCATCAATAACAATGGTCTGAAGGAAGGAAGAGTTTTATGGAAGACAATTCTGTATTAGGGCAGAAGCTGAAAAAAGGAAAATTAAATCAAAATCTTTCTGCATTAAAAAAAGACCATAAAATTACAGGATCTATGGAATAGAATATAATAGAACAGAATAATATAATACTACTAGTTAAAACATTGAATTTGCTTTGAGAAACCTGGTCTACTGGCAGCTGATGTGGTCCATCTGTCAGAGAAGAGGAAGAACATCTTTGGTCACAGGTTTGCCAAGCTGGTGAAGAGAGCTCTAAACTGGATTTGCCACAGAAGGGGAACCTCAATCCATTCCACTCCCACAAGTTTGAGACCAGTACCAGCAATAGCTGTCCAGAGAGGGATCACAGGTCAGCAAGAGAGCATGAGAAGATCAGTACAAAGGAATTCCAGCCCCTCCAGCCAATAAGTAAGCTTCACTGGTGGCCCAGTTTAAATGCTTCTATGCAAATGAAGAATGGAGAATAAACAAGGAGCTAGAGATATGCACACACTTGCAGGGCTATAGTCTTATTGGAATCATGGAGACATGGTGGAATGACTCGAATGACTGGAGTGTTGGAATGGAAGTATATAGGCTATTTAGGAAGGACATTCAGGGAAGAGGAGGAGGGTGTGTCAGCCTCTAGATCAATGACCAGCTGGAGTGCATGGAGCTCCACCTGGGAATGGATGAGAAGCTGACTAAAAGCTTAAGGGTTAGTATTAAAGGTAGACAGGGACCAGTGATGTTATAGTGGGGATCGGCTACATGTCACCAAGCAGGAAGACCAAGTGGATGAGGCCCTCTGTATTCAGATAGTAGCAGCCTCACATTCACAAGCCCTGGTCCTCAAGGGGGAGTTCAACCACCCTGATACCTGTTGGAGGGACAAAAAAGGGCATAAGTAATCAGGGGGTTCCTGGAATGTGTTGATGATAACTTTCTTCTCCAAGTGATAGAAGAGCCAATGAAGTGTTAAGCTGGACCTTGTTCTCACCAAAAAGGAGGGGCTGTTGGGGAATGTGAAAATTGATGGCAGTGTTGGCTGCAGTGACCATGGAATAGAAAGAGTGATGAGACATTGGAACAGGTTGCCCTGAGAAGTTGTGTATGTCCCATCCCTGGAAGTGTTCAAGGCCAATTTGGATAGGACTTTGAGCAACCTGGTCTAGTGGAAGGTAATATCAACCACTCCTCTAGGAAACCTATTCCAGTGCTTGATGACCCTCTCAGTAAAGAAGAGTTTTCTAATATCTAGTTTATTAAATTAAGGTTTTCAACAGATTCTACAAGGAGTCCAGGCTAATCAATCTACTACTCCTCACTCAAAACAGAGCAAGCTCATGGTAACTTCTGATTTGAAGAAGACTTCTACCTCAGACTGAATTTAATCTTAAACTCAGATTCAGGATTAATTACATTTATAATTTCTCTGGTATCACTTTTGAAGAAATACCTGTCTGTAAAGTGTTCAGACACACAACTGATCTAACCCAGATGACATTAAAGTGTGTCTAAATGATGGTGAGGAACATCAGGGAGGTATGTGTTTTCCTCAGATGAATCAGGGAAAGTAAATCAGGGTGACATTCTGGATGATCTCTGTGGAAGCTTGTGACCTTTCAGCTGCAAATTATTAAGACCAAATTTTATTGCATCAACCCAATTGTTATGAACAATTTGTGTAAGAAAAGCAGAGCAGAGAAGAAAGAAAATTCACCAAGGAACTGGCACAAGTAAGCAAATTGTAATGTAAAATACCACAGATAACAATGCAGGAGGCAATTCAGAAGATCTACTTTTGCTATGATTTTATATTTTAGTTGGCTTTAGACAAACTGAGTTTATTTTGACTGAACTAAGCAATACAATTATTGAGCTCAGTCAGTGTGCTATCAGGCCTAATGACAGGTGAAGTGTTTGTTTCATGCAAAGGAATAGATTTATTTTTAAGGGCAACATTAGATTGAATTTCCACATGACATTGTTATGAACCTTGTATCTGTTCCACAGGTCCTTTTTCTGAAGTGTGCATAGGTGGCCAAATCTTCACAGCCTTTAGACAAAATTTTTCTCTGTGAGTGAAGTTATTTTCTATTTACCATTTGTAAGAGGTCAAAATAGAGCAGAAGAGGTTAAAGCACTTCTTTTGCAGAGAGCAAAAAACCTTCTATTTTCACATTTTCATAGCATGTAGGGATCCAGAACCTGTCTCTTCAGACCTTGGGAGAGTCCATATACATAAAGCTGTATCTGTATCAATACATACATACAGCTGTAGCTGTATCCATATACATAAAGGTGTATCTGTATCAAGGAAGAGTTCCATGCACAGCTGTGCAGCATTTAATTCAAGAGACAAGGAACCAGAACAAAGATGAGTGGCAGTGCATTTTTGTGTTGAGGAGCAGGTCCTGCTCCTGCTTTCAAGACTGCATCTCTCTTGTAGGAAAAAATCATTGTATAATATGTGCAGCCTCTTTCTACTATGTGGGTACTATGTGGGTGCATTAGCAACCATATAAAAACTTTGAGTTTGTATTTTTTATTTATGGGTTTTTTTGTTTATTTGCTTGTTTTTGTTTCAGAAAAAAAAGGAAACCTTACAAAGGTCCTTTTTTTAGGCAAAGAACTGTTACTGTAAAAAGCACAGCCCAAAATTCCTAGAAGCATCTCAGAATTTTGAGTTCCTTTGGAGTTAGGATGCAAGAAGTAGAAAAATCACTTTCTTGGATTTCAGTGTTTCTGCTTGATTAGTTCTTTCCTTCTTTCCAGACCAAAGTTGTTTTGTGGGTCTGGTCTTAATTTCATAATGTAACTTGTCCTTGATGTTTGCAGGAAGCCTTGATAGTTTTTTATTTTAACTCATGAATAATTATAAGCTGGAGCACAAGAGGTTCCACTTAACATGAGGAGGAACTTCTTTACTGTAAGGTTCACAGAGCACTGGAATGGGCTCCCCAGAGAGGTTGTGGAGTCTCCTTCTTTGGAGATTTTCAAAACCCACCTGAATGCATTCCTTTGTGACCTTTGCTAGATTATATGGCCCTGCTCTGGCAGGGGGGTTGGACTCAAAGATCTCCAAGGTCTCTTCCAACCCCTGACATCCTGTGACCCTGTGATCATAAAATGATTATCTTTTTCTTGTTGAAATGTAAATGATTGATAAAAATCTGATGTTTGATTGCAAAACTAAAAAGTTGTATTTTATTTATAGTGAATATTTCTCTTTCCAAATCTTTTGTCTTCAATTAATATCTGTCAATATTTTATTCTGCAATAGGTTAACAGGAGGCAAAAATGTCTGACGCATGGACAGAAAGTGACACGCTATCAAAAGCAAGCTGTCAGCTATGAAGACAGGTTGTAAAAGAGAGATACAAGAAAAATGTTTCATAGAGCAGGGAGGAAAGTTATGAAGAAACATGATAAAGATAGGGACACTAAAATTTAAAATTTCAAATGGTGCAACAGTTAAGCAAGATGTGCAGTATCATTGATGTCTTTTAAGCCACATCAAACAAAATGTCAGTGTAAAATCTTTTTTTTGTGAACTCTAGGAACATTCTTATGCTGCATATAACAGAAAATTTTATATGATATTGACTACAGTGCTCACTCTATTATAAAGAGGATGCCACATCATTTCATTCCAAAATTGACTAAGATTTTTGTATCTACTAAATAAATGCATACCTATGTCATAAGTTTTTTACAAACTATATTGTTAGATAAAGAAAGGTCTTCCTGAAGTGTTCTGAAAAA
>JANIJG010024477.1:0-14981 GCA_024611175.1 Megaceryle torquata
AGGTCAGACATTAGGAAGAATTTCTTCACCATGAGGGTGGTGAGACACTGGAACAGGTTGCACAGAGAGGTGGTGGAGGCCCCAACCTTGGAAGTTTTTAAGACCAGGCTGGATGGGTCTCTGAGCAACCTGCTCTAGTGGGAGGTGTCCCTGCCGTTGGCAGGGGGGTTGGAACGAGATGATCTTTAAGGTCCCGTCCAACCCTGACAATTCTGATTCTCTGATTCTCTGAAATAACATACATTTAAAAGCAAACAGTGATAAAATGCAGAGACACCCCCATACCATGTGTCCCCAGCAGGTAGCTATGGTGCACGAGAGCTGCTCAATGAACACTATAAACACTAACCCTACAGGGGATGCACTCTCTACAAACTAATAGCCCAGTTCCTCACCAAACCTGTGGTTGAAGCATCACACCTATTAAAGATGTTCTCTGAGACTGAGACTATTGCTCGTTAAGTACGACTGTACTGTTTGCTGTTGCAGAGCTCTCATCCCACCTATTTCCAGAACATCCCAACAGTTTGACTGATTGAGTCCATACCATGATTTCGCTCCAGTTTAGTAGTTCCAAATACAGCTTGATGGAAAGATTTCATGACTGGATAAAGTGTAGTGCTGCTGAAAATAAGGAGCAGTGGGTAAAGCGTGTACCTTTATCACAAAATTCTGTAAAAGCCTTGGTGAAATGAGGCTTCTCCATTTGCATCTTCAGAAGTAACATTTTATTGCCTGAACCCTTTACAGAACTTCTTGCAGTCCAACCTGGTTAGTGTTAGGGAAATGCTTAGAGGTCCTGAACAACATGTGTGCAGAGAACCAATATTTAAACTGAAGGGAAAACTTCAGGGTTACTACATCTACAAGCTTCTATTTACAAAGACCTTAAGTAGTTGTTTTGGGCAGAAACATTTGGCTGGTTCAGTCAAATTAGCAACATGAAAGACAAAATTTTTGTTTCTTTTTTCCTTCTTCCTTCATCTTTTTTTTGTTGTTGTTGTTGTTTTGGTTTTTGTATTGTTTTTGTTTTGTTTGTGGGGTTTTTTTGTTATGGTTATGGTTGGACTATGTGATCTAGGAGGTCCTTTCCAACCACCAATATTCAGTGATTCTGTGATTCAATGTTGCAAAATAGATGCTGCTAAATTAGAACAACAGGAGGTCAGATTTAAAGAGCTACATTTGCCCTTGTGTTTCTTGGAAGACCTCTCTAAATTGACAGTGCAGCTGTTCACTGAAAATTATGCAGAAAGATTAATAAAATCTTAACTGGGATCTTAGAATATATGGCAAGTCCAACAGTTTCAAGTAAACATGCTTCACATTGTTCAGCTGAAACAGCTGACACATTTTTACCCCGTGGCTGTAATATTTACCAAGTGCAATTAATAAAAAAAAGAATTAATAAAGTAAATTGGTCTGATTTCAGCTATGTCCAGTCGCAATCTCTCCTAATGTCCCATGATGATCCAAGAGGCTGGGGGATATAGAGCGTGACTGTCAGACCGCAGCAAAAAATATTATCATACACTTCAAAGCTATTGGCTGCTTTTCCTCAAATAAAGTCAGAGCTTTAACGTGCACCCTGATGAAAACAGGATGGCCCCTTTCAAAGCGAGATGATAGAGACAGACAAGGCAGTAAGATGAAACCAGCAAGAGCCAGCACACACAGAGCTGCAATAAATCTAAGCCATAAACAGAATGCCTCCTGTACTTAAATTCTGTCGAGGCCTCTGAGCTCTGAAGGCGTGGCAGAAGCAGCACTGCTGCACCCTTTGGCCTTGCAGAGCTGCAGCGATTCAAAAGAAGCACCAATTCTGTCAATACTGCAACGACTTACACCCAAGAAACTAATGTTCTTTCCATCTTCAGGGAGAAATGTGTGACCATTTGTGTTTAATCATCCGGGAAGTCAGAAACATTAAGCAGGCAGAGCTGAGTGGCCATACGATAGGGCCGTACGTAGCTGCTGCTGCTCATACAAATGCTGCCTGCAATAATCACGCACTCAGGCTCGGGTGGCTCACCCTGGCAAGGACTCCCTGTTCAGGATCAGTTAAGCTTCTGACACTGTCAATCACAGTGAAGTGCTCTTGATGGGAGCTGCTGTGAGTGGGTGCACTGTAAACCAGGGGATTAGCAACTGCTCTGTAACTTTAAGTCCTCAAAGCCATTTTTTTCCCCAATAGTTTACTAAAACTTGTTTAGTTTATTTAAATGGAATCTGAGAGCTGCATGCTGTGTCTGACTTTCCAGTGTTCTGATCACATGGGAGATACTGAATTCAAAAGCACAGTTTAAGTCAACTCTGTATTTGCACGTGCAGATAATTGACCTGCTCAGAATAACTCTGCTTTACAAACACGATTCAAGCGCGTTTTGGAGTTTTTTTGAGAGCTTAAAAATGGCTGCTGATTCTGCAAACCAGGCCTGGTAGAAATGAAGAAGTCTTACCTTATGTATTTGTTCTGAGAATTGATGTAACTAAATTTTAACAAGTGAAATGGCATTTAAACATATCTTAGGTGTCACATGTCTGGACTATAGTACCTTGCTTCTGTATGTATTCATATGCCTTACTTTTGATACGCTGTTAGCACCATTACACAGGTGGGCAACAGAGGCTGAAAACAGATGGAAAACAGAGGGCAAGACCGCATGAGATTTGCCTTCAGATGAGACACCTACATCTGGGTGTCTAAAGTATGAATGCCTACCTGCTCAAAGGATGTCTGCAGTCTTACTACAGCCAGGGGCAATAAATGGAGTTTGAAGAGTGATTGAGGTGAACAAATGTAGAAGCCTACTTTGGGATGCATCCACCCCAATTTCTCACTAACTGTTCTCATTCGTTTCTGAGAGAATACATCTAAACCTCTTCAATGCTGAGCCATGGGGCCTGTTGCATGAAGATAGGACCCCCATGATGTTCACTATAGGTTTCTATATGCGCTGCTGATATACCTCATGCAGACAGCCTTCCTTGATGGTCACCACTCTTTGAAGTCACCTCCAAAAAATACCAAGAGATTATCTAGACAAGATGCTTCTGCCACACACAACAGCAGCTTCATCCAGGGGGTCTGTCCTCCTCCTAACAACCTGAAGGAGTTGTACAAAATGGCAAATGTTCAGATAGTTTTTACTGTCTTCCAAACGGTACTAGTTCTACCTAGGTAGAGAGGCAAAATCTGAAGAACTGGTCAAAGGGAAGAGGCTTAGTGCTGAAAATGGTTTAGGGAAGGACTTAAGGAAGCATATAATCTAGTTTTATTGGAGAGTTAAGAAGCAAGAAGATCTGTAATGATCTAATATCACACTGCTGGAGGATTTTGGACCCAACAGAAAGGCTGTCATTACAGCAAAACCACATGAAACATGACTAACAACTTCAACTACCACAACATTTGATTTCAGTCACAGGGTTGCAGCTGCAGACTTTCAGGAAACAGAAATACATCATGCCTACATGTAAGTGTGACTATTCATTTCTACTTGGCAGAATGCACACTCTCCCTAAATCCTCTGCACTGCAGTAAGGTAACTCGGTTAGTCAGCTAGCATCTGCGGTGCAAGGTACAAGTAATGCTTCTCTAAACTCATTCCAAATTCAGATACCATCTCTAGATGTGATGTGCAGCTTGATTGAGGAGACAGATACCTAACAGAAAGGTGTGGAATGAAGATCATCATCCTGACTGGTCACTGCCCAAAGTCCATGTGATTTCCTAAGGTCTACAGCCTAGAAAGCCAGCATACAAGATCAATCAAGGCAATGTGCTCTGCAGTAAAGATGCCTTTTTTTTTTTTTATTTCTATGCCAGCAATTACCTATATTGGGTTGACTCCATGAAGAATGCACCTTGGAATACAGATACCCTTTGACCAGCCACCTATCTCTCATGTTGCTCATTAGAGCAATCAGTGCAAAGGTTTCTCTAGTGGTCATTTAGTCACTACTCATTCTCAGAGTAGTCTTCAGCTAAGTATATAGGTAAGACCATTCCCAAAGAGGAATCCCCACCAGAACAACTTTTGCTCACATTGAAAGGGCCCATGTGTTACACAACAACTGCATGCTGCAGGCTGCTGAAGGTGTTTCTTAGGCAATTGTGCTAACTGCATTTTTGTCATGAGGTTTGGAGAGCTGTGCAGGAATAAGACATCAGTAGTGAAGACCAGAATGGATGATAGTAAGGGCTGAGATGTGATAATGTATCTTCAAGAAAGAGACACTTCAGTTATCTGGGTAGGACATCAGTTTAGCAGGAATCAGAAGAGTAGCCCAGCTCCTATAAGGTAAACACAGAGGATGTTACAGCAAAGGGATCCTTGAAGCATTACAGAATGATTTCATACAGTTTTTCTTTTCTTCATCTTGCTTTGCTGGACTCTATTGGTGCTTCTGCAGACTTGTAATCAGATTGGGGTTGTTTGTTTGTTTGGTTTGGTTTGAAGGTCTCTTAACACTATTGGTATATATTTATCTGCATTTTGGCCACTAAAAAGCCCTAGTATGCCTCTGCCTTCTTCACAGACATCTTGCTGGCTGAAGTCTTAAATTTTATTGCTAGCTTTCCTTCTTTTTCTAGTTTGGTAAAAATCTGATAGCTTGCATTAGATTTGGGGTAATTCATAAGGAATATACAGTACATTTTTAAGAACTATTTTCTCCATAAGGAGTAACACCAATGAGATGGGTGGCCTAGCTGAGGAGCAGATGTAATGAGCCATATTCAGAAACTTTTCTATGAACAGAGTCTGCAGGGAGACCTCTTGCCAAGAAAATCAGTATTTCCCTTTCCAAACCACAGTATGCCATTCAATAACAAAATTTTTGGAAAAGTAAGTCATCTAGAAAGACTTCTAAAGATGCACTATTTCTGTTTGGCAAAGCATAGACATGGTAAAGACACAAAAAGGTTCAGGTACTATCCCGCTGTGCTTCTCATCCAGGAAAAATATTGACTCAAATATGAAAATGGCAGCACAGAACCTAGACAGGAACTGGGTGGGATGCTGAGAACTAATCTATAGCATTCCCACTTGAAAAACAAACCCAACAGCAATATCATGGTCTGTATCTTCCCTGTTGTGTGTTCTTGGCACAAACTTTATATTAAAGAACTTGTGATTTGTTTTTGTACCAGATAACCCACTATTTTAGCATGGTCAGAAATAGGGAACACAGGCCTGAGCGCTGTTTAACACAACTGAGAGCAGAGGGGCTCACTTGCTCTCCAGAACTAATCTTCCTCTGACCTGTCTTGGGGATAGCAGGTACATTTTAGTAATAGATTCTCTAAGGATTAGGTACTAAAGCTACTAGTGGTGAAAACTTAATTCTTGATGTAGGATCTTGAAAGAGAATGCTACTACCTAGCAGATTTCTGCTTTAGCCACTTGCCTTTCATGCTCACACGCAGTAATCTCAGGAGACTAAGTGCAGAAAATGTGGTTTATATTAACTGGGTCTAAGCCATTTTTGCCATTTCATTTTGAATTTCAAAATGAAGACAGATTCTCTTCTGACAGTTGAAGAGGCATAACCCCGATAAAGCACTATATACTGAGGATGATTTCTTCCCTTGATGATGAAATAAGCACTGTTTTAGTCTAAAAGACTATTCTAATGAGAACAAAAATATAATAGCTTCTAGTAAATAAATAATAACAAAAAAGGATGTGCACTTTGTATCCTGACCATCTGGGAAAGCCCCATCTAACAACGAAGGGCTCCAAATCCAGCTCAACTGCTCCAGCAGTTGCCCGTTTTTTGGCATCAATACGTAGAAGAGCTGATTCTCAATTCTGCATGCATGCCAATGTCATTTAAGCAAATATTTTGTGTCTGATATATGATACAAGCATTATCGTATTTCTTAAGCTTTAAACTCCAGATCATATTGTGACCCCCAGCTGGCACATAAAAAAAAACCATCATGCGGGTTATGGCTGTTTTCAAACTTGTTCAAACTTCACTGAACTTTCTTCCTCAGAAAACCTTACACCCCCTCATCTAACCCTCAAGTAACAAGTTTAAAATTCATACCGCTCAAGTAACAAAAGTCAGAAAAGATGATTAAGCTTCAGGGAAGGAAAAAAACCACACACATGAAGTAATGGTTCAAGAATTTCACTCCCAAAAGACTCCAAAAGCTCTTTAGAGCACTAGCAAAAGAGACCTTAAAGTGTGTTTGTCAGTACTAATAGATGAAAAGCACAGTAAATACAAAATATCAAGCTTCACAATTTCAGGTGTGTATTAAGCCATTAATAAATGGGTAAGTCCTGCATTTGGTATTATCCAAAACTCCATCACTGAAAAATCTGAATACCTGACAAATTACTATTCTAGCTTATTTTAGTTTACTCCACAAATCCTGTAAAATTCAGCATGAAAGAAAATGCAAAAAAATAGTATTTTTATTTCAACATTGATGCAATGATTCTACATGTATCTGCATTAATTTAAAATCTGTGCCTTCAAACAACTCATGCTTTGGTTTTTTTCAAGCATGAAATAGCAGACACGCCATAGCAGTCTGGTGATTAAAAAGAAAGAAGTCCCTTCCACAACTCCATAAACATCCTCAAACTTTCACACACTACCTTGGAGAAAAGCATCATGCTTAAAGAGATATTAAACCTCCAGAGCCCACACTGTAGTTAGTACTACCCTACACTTTACTCCTCACTCACAAGAAAACTCCAGGCAGTAAACAAATTCACAGCAACATGAGTCCTTACTGCAGTGCTAGAGGATAACACTGCTCCTTTGAGAGAGAAGTTTCATATCTTCTAAGCTTCCCTAAACCATTTTCACTTTCCTATAAATAAAGCTGCTTATCACTGTACTTAAGCTCAGGAACTTAAATTAGACCAGGAATTCCTCTAATGATTAGATAAAGGCTGTGGCAGTGGATTGGCAACAGTCTTAAACAAAAACAAAAGGATCTCTTCTCCTTTCCTCTCCTGACATACTACTTGAGAAAATAACCATTGTCAAATAAATAATTAAAGAAAAGCATTCTTTCAAAGGCGTGTTTTAAGCTTCTGTTTACTAAGTGCAGAGGACATAATTCTATACCTCAGCACACCCTGTAAGTAACAATTCCAACTCTGCCTTGCACTTAAGGCCTAAAAAGCAGAGAAGCACTAAACTTCCGAAGAAAGCGTACACCAGGTAAAAATCTGGAATGCTGGACTCCAGCTTCTCTAGAGGAGGAAAGCAGAGTTCTGAAGTGTCCTGAGCTCAAACGTCTGTAAAATCCTTCTGAGTCAGAGCATTCATTGACAAGAGTTAACTATTTAGAACTCCTCCTAGAGCATTTATTAACGAAGCCGTGTTTGTTTGACCTTGAACTGTTACTGGATTATTGCACTTGCCTGCAGCAGTAGCTGTTCCCAGAGAAGCTGCTGAGCAGCTGTGAGATCTGCCAGGAGGACAGGGTGTCACATTCTTACTCATTGTGTTTACTCACCAGCAGAATCCAACTTTCCAGTGACATGAAAACTACTGCGATTTGCCAGTGACTATTTACTGCTTCGCGAACTTGGCGAGGCAACCGAAATTGCTTTTCACGTGTGTAATCAACATGCAGATCTATTTTAAAAACTGTGCCACAATTAGCACATAAAAACCACACAGTTTTACGCTAGTTGGGTCAAATTAATTTTATTATGCTCCATGATGAATTGCCACCAGTGCAACATCCTATTCACTGTACATTTCAAAAATTCACATACTAAAAATTTCAGTTCGATAAATGGAAAACTGAGTGATTGAGAAGTTCTTACGGATTTCATACGTACAAGTGGCTAGCTGATATTGTCTATGCACAGAGAGTGTTGAGATACAAAAGCCTCATGCTAGTTCGTTAATTGCTAAGGCTATCTGGACAGTCATTTAACCAGAATATATAAGAGAGGCCTTCATTACAATGTTTAGCAACAATGCACCAGTATCATGAAATGCTATCTTCTGCTCGTAGTGCAAGTGGCGGAGTGCTGAAGCATGCAGTTATGACTAACAACTGCCACTGCAGTCTTTATGCCTGAAATTTATCATGTACAAACACTACTTGAAAGTAAATATTAACCTGGACACCACAGAACGTGAGTGTACATTTTTGTATGAAGAAATAGAAAAAAACCCCAAAAGCTTTCTTTGGCCAGTATCTACAAATCAAAGTTTTATTCAACAAGGTAACTTCAGAGCTCCCAAAGCCTGGAATAGAAGTTTGATTAATGAACCGTGATGTTTAATTATTAACTATATTACAGAAATTCCAATTCTGGGACCATAACAGCTAAACATATCTAGTAAGTAGCATGTTAGGAAAATCTCTTGGCCTCATCTGCTTAATTTTAAAATACCTTATATGCAATAAAAAACAAGGGAGCAGTGCCAGGAGCTATATGAAAGCCATACAAGTATTTTCCTTACACGCAAGTTCTTAACTCCACTGCCATTAGCTACCCCAGGCTGCACTTGCACTTGATCCAATGCTCAAGTCATTTCAGCAGCAAAGCTCACAGGAAGTGTTTCTAGCAGCAGACGGCAATGTGAAAGTTACTGCAAGAAAGTGAGACCACTTCGAAATCTTTTTCCACAAGTTACGTGCTTAAATTACTCTTGGAAGGAAGTTAGCATCCTCTGAATAATTTAACTACAACCTTAAGCTCCCACTACTTTTCAGAAACTTTCTTTTCTTCTCGTATGACTAAATTAATTCGCTAAAGACTAGGTTATAACTGGGTTAGAAATCCAAGCCATATCATGCAGGTCCAGCCTGTCAAGATCAGGTCAACACTGGGTTTCAGTCAATACAATTCTGATAACTTAAATTTAGTTTGATAGCTTGACTACAGTCAAAGACCCAGGACACTATGCATTAACTACGCTCCAAATATGACTGACTTAACTAAACATTCTGTGTCAGATAATGTGGTTTTTAAAAAGATTCTCTACCTGAAAGTTACAGTAAGTACAGTAATTGATGCTGCAGATATTAAAAACCCACGTAGCATAGATTAGTATTTAGCAATAGGCAGATATGCCAATGTTTACTGCAACTACTAAGTACAACTTATATAAATGTGCAAGCTGTGAAATGAGAATCCCATTTTCCATCGACTTATTCAAATACTATTCTTGTGACTTGGGCTCACAACCCTTGGTCTTAAAGCCAACACATGAAGACAGAATATTGCCATAAAGTTCAGTACTGATTCAAAGTGTATATTCTGAGCTAATGGCCTTCCAACTTTACAGATGTAGGATTGGTGTTTTATCATTTGTCGTGTACCATAACGCAAAGACTGCAAAGTAATACAACTTATGTTTACTTTATTAGTACACCAATGTCCTACAAATTTTAATAAGTAATTAAACATTATTGAAGCAAGCATTAAATGCAGCCCTTCAGCTTGAAAACCACATAAAACCGATTTTAAAAAATATATCAAACTGTAGCAATTGCCAGCCTCCAGTATAGCCCCAAGTGAGTTACACTTCTTCATTCTGAAAGTAAAAGCTGGGAAGGAAAAAAAAAACAACCCCAACCAATACTGAACTTGTCTGCATCCAAGATGCCTTTACCACTATCACAATGTAAAGTGACCCTGTTTAACTTCAGATAGAGAGTTCCCTAATTGAAAGATTTCATTACTACTGCTGTTCAATAGCAGTCAGTATTGCTACAGTTAGGGCAAGGTAATCTTCACAATTAGCTGTGCATTCCTGTAGCAATTTGTTTTATGTCAAGCATATTGCTGAGATTTGAACCGCAATGTCGTGATGTATTTGAAACCATGCAACAGTATAAACCAGCCTCAATGTTTGTGTAGCATTGCGTTTGAAATGAAGGGGCTAAATAAACTAAGAGCTGCATCACTTAAAGAACATAGTGCTATACTAGGTTTTAATAAGAAAATTTAGATACAGAAAAAGTAGGGTATGAAAATAGTGTTTTCCTTCTTGCATTATAACTAAATTACATTAAGGTTTTTGTCAGTCTCACATATTACATTTAAACTCCCTTATTGATGGAATGGAAAGTATCCACATGTACGTGATCATTCAGGTGTAAACTTGCACACAGTAACAGGGAGTAGCTTTGTAGAGGATTATGACAAACCTTTACAGATTAAATGAGGTATTGCACAGATTAATAAAAAAGCAAAAGGCAACAAAAATATACAGCAAATTGGTAGAACATTTACATGATAATTTTACAGAATCCATAGACAGAAAGTAGTGTTTAGTATATCATTCACCTTAAAAAAAATATATATATAATAATATATGATCAATCATCCCATTCGTCATCATCCTCAAAGTCTTCTTCATCATCTTCATCCTCATCTTCATCTGTAAGACACAAAAAAAAGCAAGTCACTTGCATGCACCAAATGACCGTGACAAAAGCGTTATTGATTCCTCCCACAGCTTTCTGACAAGAGAATAATCAATCCACTGGGGTCACAACAATACATTTGGTAATACTCTATTTTAAGATTTCTAGACATGACACTCAGTTTAGATAGATACTGGATGAAAGCTTGTTTCCTTTTTCACTCTTTTCCCCAGATAGGAAAAATGTATCTTGTTTTCTGCTATGAGAAAAAGAATCGGACGTCCTCATTTACTGATTACTCAATTAGTTATTACTGTTTCTCAGAGAATGTGATGCAGTCAGCTTGTCTCAGATTTAAACTGTGAGGATAGATTAATTTCTGAAGTATAAGAACCGCTTCCCCAGCTTTACTACATAATGGGATTTCTGTTTACTGTACAAGCAGATTAAAAAACCAATAAATTGTCACTTGAAGACCACTGTGGCTACTGGAATATTCTAAGCTGTGGAATGCACATCAACATCAATATTTGTTGTTAACTTTATTCAGCCTTACACTAATTTTATAGGCATCATAATTTAAAAATGCTAGCCTGTTAAACTACTTATTTGTTAGGGAAGAGCATTTTCTTCCCTGGGAAAACGCTGTAATTAGCACCCTTCGAGTATTTTATTCATGTAAAGTACCAAAAAGGGAGATTGTTGAACTGATGCTCTATGCAGTAAACTATACTGCACTTAGCTGAACGGCCTGCAGACTGCAGGTGCAGTTTTGGTTTGAAGGCAAGCTCTGGAAGAAGATTTCAAAGCCTAAACAGAAGACGTGTAGCCCAACAGCTGCACTGTAGCTACTGAACTGTATTTATTAAAAGCTGGTATTTGAGAAATGCAAATCCTCTTGCAGACCCATTTTTTTCCAAGCACTGAAGTGTGAAAAGTTGATTCAGTGCTAGTGTGGGTCAAGCAACACCCGTTATCTGATTATTGTCCAGCAGGTGGCATCCAGAGCACACTGGAAGCCACAGTTTTAAAGAGCATGAATCTTTTCAAGAGCTTCGGCTTCTAGCAACAGAAAGCATTAAAAGCCTTCCTTCCAAAATATTTTTTTTGAGACTTATTTCATCAGACATCTAGTGGATAAAACAAAAAAAAAGTCAGCTGTAAAAATAAAAAAATAAATAAAAATTCTACTTAAACTTGATTAGTAATTTTTTTATTCCATTATCACTGTGAACTGCCATACACCAGTAATTCAAAGTGTCACAAAGTAACAATTCAACTCATCACTAGTGCCTGCCTAGAGAGTTCCAACAACATTTTATGTTGAAAACAAGTGTTAACTAACTGTTGAAAACCTGACACTGTGAGGTCTGAAAAATTCCATCAGACTCACCTGAAGAATGAATGGCTTTGCTCCTTTTCTGCATAACTTCCATTAATGCACCCACAATTCCTGAGGTGGGTGCTGGTGTAGGTGGTGCACTCTCCTGACCATCAGATACCTTGGAATAAAGGACACATTAGAAAAATGCAATTAGCAAATTAAAACCTGTGCATTTTTGTCAAACTTCCTTAAAAAATTAATGAGTTTATTTTCAGCCAGAAGGAAGAGTAAAACTCCATTTTTTTTTTTTAGCTCAACCTAAGTGTTTATTTATAAAAATTCAACCTTTTCTCTTTTACCACATAACACAACTGTAGTCAGTCTATATTCAAGACTAAATATTTTAGCTCTGACTATCATGAAGCGAGTGCTCAGCTAAATGCAAGCTTCTTAGTATGGTTGTACAGCCATGACTTGTGTGGCTGCATAATCATTATTTATTTAATCCTTGGTATATGCCACAAAACATTTTTTCTTGTTTGGGTTTGTTGACCAGGTCTGCCTTGGGCTGATAATCCCTTCTGAAAGTAATAGACTTTCATACTGCATATCTGTAATGGCAAATAAATATTATCATTCCCCCATAATTTTTACATTAGAAGCCTCAGGTGCAGAAGAGTGGCAAAAAAACCCAGAAGTACCTACAGACAAAATTATTTTGAAGATATTCAGTGACATAACAAGCCTGAGCTGCAGCAGGAACAGCAGAGGCATCCCTCATGGGCAGCACTTTTCCAGAGGCAGCCACTTTTTTACAAGCCTCTGTGTTTGCTGAGCACAGGTCCATTTTAAGATGGAAAAAAAAAATCATAAAAATTATAATAGAATAATAATAACAATAATAATAATAAAAAAATAAATCAATCTAGTGGTTTGCCTTTTACTACCATTACTGCTGAACTCATCTCCTGCAGTTGTTTAGAGGATTTTACTGCAGTATTCAGGAGACCAGCAATCTCTCATAGTTCTTGCAAAAGTTCTTTACAACCATAAAACTGTGGTATCATCATTGTAGGTTTTGTGCTTAAAGTAAAGTAAGAAATGAGTTCGAAACAAGGACAATTTCATGCACCAATAACCATCTATAGAAAATATGTGTTCTAAGCATTTTCTCAGTCCTGCTGTTTAAAGCATCACTTCAAAAAACTCTAAAAGTTATGATCCAGCCCTAAACAGAGCCACAGTTTATTGTTCATACTGCAGTTCTGCAGCCATTTGCAAGTCCCAAGGGGACACTGACAAGAAACAGCTTTTACTCACAGATTTCAGCTGTATACCCTGACGTATCTGGTCTAACAGTGCATCTCTTCCTGAGCAGGACACTGGTCGACTGTTCTGTTCTACTTTCTTTAACTGAGCTCCTTCTCTGATTTGATCCAAGAGTGCTGCTTTGTTTCCGGCAGGAACTGGAAGCTGGTGATCGACCTCTGAAGGAAGGCCTGGTGGTGGAGGAGGACCAGGAGGGGGTGGAGGAGGAGGTGGTGGTGGAGGAACAGATGACCCACTTGCCGGTGGTGGTGGTGGTGGAGGAGGGCCAGACGGTGCAGCAGATGAATGCACTGGTGGTGGTGGAGGATACATCCTGTTTGGAGGAGGTGGGGGCACTGTTGCACCAGGTCTAGATGGAGGTGGGGGTGGAGGTGCTGCCGTGGGAGCTCTTGAGGGAGGTGGTGGTGGTGCCCCTCGGCCCCTAGCAGGGGGAGGAGGTGGGCCCGAGCTATGGGGAGGTGGTGGGGGAGGTGGAGGGGGTCCTCCTCTGCACGGTGGTGGCGGAGGTGGAGCTGTAATGAAACAAAACAAAGTTACCCGCTATTCAGTACGTGTCTTTCAGAGACTAGCAGAAGCAGCAGAAAGGTTTGGCCTTGAATTTTGCAAGGATCTCTGTGCCCATGCAAATTTTACCAGTTCTGTATTAAGCTGAATATAGATGAATATAAACTAAGCTTATATGAATGCAAACCAAGCTCCATATAGCCCCTATATCTGTTGTGCATTTTGTACAACAGTCCACACTGCAGGAAGCAAGTGCAATACATAAAAGGACCATTTAAAGTCACAGAACAAGCTTGGTCATTCATTTTGGCCTGGTGCTGTGGTAGTAATTTATTAATAATCCCAGTGTATTCTAAGTCAGTGTTTCAATTTCTCATGTCAAAATGCAGAAAAAATTTCAAAGGAATCCTCTAAAATTTTGTTGAGCTAGGACAGAAGGCAGGAGAAAGGTTTTAGAAAACACACTTAAAAGTGAAATACAGAATTTCCACTTCATAATCTATCCATTATCTTAGCAGGGAATTACTGAGGGAAACATTTTCTGAAGAAACATCTTCTAGTAACAAAGAAAAAAAAAGTACTCATGCATTATGATGCAGCATAAACTGACTCTTAGTCCCTCTTACTGAAAAGTAGTTCCAACAATAACTTTATGGCCAGGACCACAGAAAAGAAACAACTTCAGGGCTACTTCAGGGCACAGCATCATTTCTATATTATGAAGTGACCTTGAAATGTACTTGCTTTGCTAATGGCATTTTAAATAGCACTGTTTCATTTCCTCTTCTATTAAACATCTAATGGCTTATGGTACTTTAGGTTGTGTGTCTGTTGCACAGAACTACTTAATAATCCATGTGCTGTCATACAACTATGAAAATACACATTTGATTTCATATGCTTTGATAATGAAAAGGGTATTACACTCAAGAAGATACTCCTTTACGTCTTCTGGTATCTCCTTCCTGTTACATGCTGAGAAAGCAGGCTGTCTACACTGGAACAGAGGGGACAACCCAAAAAAGACTTTGAGGAAGTAGGTGACATTCCATCCCTGCTGACCTTAGAGAAACACAACCCTCCTAAAATTACATGTTGTGCTCTTAAGTTCCACAAACGGTTCTGGTTTTTTCCATCCCTTCAAATGGACAATACAGGGAGAGTGTTTTCCAAGAGACATACTGTCAACATTTTTGATTTTAAAAAAATCCCCCCCCTCTCTGGCTGATGAGACTGTAGTTTCCTTTTCGGCCACTGGAGGCCAGTATTTTCAAACAGAACTTCGGAAGCCCTACAGGCAGTTCTGTGTTACCGAAGGCATACAACGTCATGCTCCAGCCTGCAGATTTTGAATGCAAGGTTTAAGTTTTTCTGTGGGTGCCCTGGTTTGAGTGAGAACAGAACTAATTCTGTTCAGTGATTTTACTTTTCAGCTCAGCTCTTCTAACCAACTGCACT
>JANIJG010024477.1:23932-43593 GCA_024611175.1 Megaceryle torquata
TAAGCGGAAAAAAAACAAAAAGATACTTCCCCTCCCTTCTAAAAAAAAAAAAAAAAAAAAAAATCTGAAATCCGTACCACTGAAAACATCATATGAGAAGACAGAATGCTTTTTCCATGCAGCATCAACATATGCAAGAAATCCAGACAAACAAGCCCCACTAAAACAAAATTCCCCACTGTATTTCAAGCATGGATCATGTGAGTACAGAAATGTGACTGTTCTTGTTTTTCAGTCTTAAAGGTAACTACACATTGATACTTGGTACAGAGAAAACAGGTGTTCCTCCCCCATCCTACAGAATTTCACTGCATATGGAAAGTAAAACAAAACCCATCCAACTTTATCACAGGTTTTTCCTAGTTATATGCTCTAGTCTGAATTCCAAATGCTGAAATGTAGAGGCTATAAGCCATGCCCTGAGCATGTCTGACCTGTGACTACAGAGGGCACAAACACACCTAACTCTTTGCCAGCAGAGAAGCCATGCATGACAGAATTTCACAGCATCAGGAAAGACAGACATGTTGTGAAAGAGTACATGGACTCCCAGAGAAACAGTTTAATAAGAAAGCAGAGATCATCAGAGCTTTGGCTAGTGATTGTAAGTCTGAAACAGTGGGCATAAGCCTATGTATTCCACAACATATTCAAGATAAAGGCACGGGATCAATGAATGCAAGTTTAGAACATATTTTTCTCAAAGAATTGTTGTTGCCTGAGGTCTTAGAGGATTAATTATAAGAGTGTTTTAAAAACAAAAGTTTTTGTCAGTTTTGATTTTCCTAAATCTTATTCCAATTGCATATAGCAATCCAGACAAATTGTTTCTGTTACTGTGGGTAACAACATTCACAGTAAAGGCAAAGGCTAAATTTTTTTTGTGGTAGGTGGCACTACAGAGTCACCACTGCTGTTTTAAGTCCCATCTGTTCTGCAGACATTGTTATCAGGGATGTGCTGTTTAAGTGAGCAGAAGCAAATGTCGCTCTAAGAGGCAGAGCAGTTAAAACCTTCTGAAAGCTCAGAAAAACTGGTAAGACGATCATGGATGGTATTGCTATGACTGTCTGAGAAGTACACTCAGTTTCAGTTGAAGGAGTCAATGCTTTATGAAACAGTAATTTTTTTGAGAGGTGTTCCACATGAGAGAGGCTTTATTTGGATATAAAAGATATCAGTAGAGCCTGTAATTCAGGATTAGTTAAGGATTATCTATTTTGGTCATCTACCGAGATGCTTGGATGTCTTGGTAAGTACAAATTTAAGACCACCTCCTCTGGCCAAAAGGGGACCTTAGGCATCAGTTGACTACAGCTGTGCTCAAGCAGCAAACTATGAGATACAGTGAGATAACCTATGATCTCGATCACCAACAGAAATATCACACTATTTACCTTCAGTGTGAATTCAAAACTACAACAACTCCAAACTTTATATTCATTGATGTGCATTTTTCACTTGATGTTAGAATAGATGGTAAAAAAAATATTTGGATCAAACTGATACATAGTTTTGATACTTTCCACCAATTAAATAAGAGGATCTCCCAAGGAACAAGTATGCCAGTGAGATTTATTCCTGAGAGGCAAATAGATTCAAATAATCCTTCATGCGAAATCAAGTTTAATACTGACAAACATATGACCAAAAGGCTACATTACATAGTTGTCCAGGTAGACTGAAACTGAAATTTTATGGATATTCTATGAAACGTGATCATTATGCCTGCCTTCAGGCAGATGGTCTAACTTTTAATTTCAGCAAGGTTCTGTATGGTGATCATATACATGCATATCCTGAGGACAAAGCAGCAAATGAAAGGTACAAAGTTTTTTTCCCAGTTTAAGCTGAAGGGCCTCTGCCCTATATACAACAAAACATTCTCCTTGAAAAACATTCTTTACAAATGCCAACTAAGCCACAAATCTTTCAAGCTACAACTAAACAAATACCAAAGAAGAGAAACAAAACAAATACACTAACTTCCAGAATAAGAGTTTACCGCTTTTGCTACCTCATGGCTATCCTGAACAAGGCCAGAACAAAGCTATACATAATCAATAAATGACAGCAGTAAGAAATAAAAAAAATAAATAAAATGCAGTGATTCATGCAAAAGTCTTACCATTTGGTGGGTCTCGTCTTTTTTCTGTTGAAAAAGAAAGAGAGCTATTTATTCACAGGTACCACGGGAACAATTAATTCTAAATTTTAGTTTCTAGTGAAGCTTTCAATTAAAATATACTTATTGTGCAGTATAAAGAAAGCTTTACAGAATAAACCCCCCAATCTTAGATGATAAGCACTGTTTTCAAGTGAGGAAACCAAGTAGGAGCATAAGGAAATAACTACTGAGTAGGTTTCAGACATTTTGACTACAAAGTAAGGTGAAATACTGCAAAAGTAGCTATTTTGGTACCACCTATCAAACTAAGATTTTTGAAGTGTTAAGCTTTCTGATTTCCACTGAATGAGATTGCTCCTTCATTTTTATTTGAAATATAATTAGCACTTTTATACAGTATTGTTTTCCCACAAAACCTAAAATATAATTTTTTTTTTGGTTTATGCAAAGAAAACAGGACATGGGGGGCAAGACACTTCACCTGTGTTATCCAACAGGTAACTGAACAATATGGAACCAAACTAGTATCTCCTTAAGTACTACTCTGATATTCTATTCACAACACCAAACTGTTTCCACAGACCATAAAGAATGTGGCTTGATGGTTTAAGATGTCATTGTAAGCATTTCACAGCTCAGCACTCTCAGCCTATGACAGTAAATACTTCTTTAAAGGAGGTTTTCCTCACTTCCTATCCACCTATTTCAATTCGCCTCTTTCCCTCACTTACTATTCACCTAATTCCTATCCACCACTTACCTACCCTGTATGCATTCTTCAAAACCCCCAGCACACTGTTATGCTATTTGTGTAGCTACACACCCCCCTTTCAGTATTTTGCTTTTAGCAGTACCCATATAAGCAAGCAGTTTGTCATCTCACTGCAACCAAATCACGGCTCTATTAGGAAGGTTGGTCATTCATCCCTTTCAGAGCTGGAGTTACCTGAAATCTAACAGGGAAGCCCAAGAGTTTTGTAATAATAATTAGTAACAGGCTTTTCACTTTCCAGCAAGTCTCAGAAGAACTGCTAACCTATTCTGTTTTTCCAGATACAAACATAAGGGGAAGGGAGAAGGTGCCTCCATAGATGGTGTTGACTTTGTCCTACAAATATTTAAAAAAAAAAAAAAAAAGTGTCTACAATCTTAAGTATGCAAGGTAAGTCAGGTTCACATCAACCAGCTGATCTTTAGGTAGGAATAAAGAAACTGTCAAGGTCATCAAACCTTCAGAGGAAGGTGACCAAAACCCCTTGAGAATCAACTTTTGCTGATCAAATCATCTGAAGAGAGCCTGTTGCCTCTTAACTCACAGCAGGGTACTTTTAGGCACAGAGGTAGAGAACCTCTGCAAGGGTGCCTCAGAAAAAGGTATCTGATCAGAGGAGAGAAAAAAAAAAAAAAAAAAAAAAAATCTTCTTGCCAGATACTGTGCTTTCTCTTCCTAGAATATGCAGTTTAAGAAATCACTCAAGTTGTACCGAAGAAAAAAATGGAAACAAAAAAGAAACCGAACAAAAAATTCACAACCAAAACAAATCCCCAAACCACCCACCTCAAACTCAACTTTCAGAACATAATTAAGAGTTTTATCCAACAACTCAGAGACAGCAAAGGAAAGAGCGGGGCTGATTGCAAGTCATTTGGCTCAGGACGGGAAGCTGGCAAAAGCAGGAGTTATTCATAGAAGTGTTAAGTGGCCTTGTGCCAAATCATAGGAATCTATTACAATTCTCATTAGAAGAAAGAGTTCAAGAGATAAGATAGTGGAAAGCAAAGCAAGACATTTTAAACACTTCCTGTAATTTTTGCTGGATACATAAGAGATTTTTTTTTTGCACAAAGATACTAGATCTGGTTTTCTGTGGTTCCCACTGCTGACTAGAAAATATGAACTCCTGTTCTGAAGTGCAGATGGCCTGGCTGGAGAGTGGAAGATTTCTCCTTTTTTTTTTTTCAAAGATGGAAGTGCCTAATGATCCAAAACAGATCAACTTCACCAGCTCCCTATGTCCAAGAAACACAGCTTCCTACAGTCAGTATTCCTGGAGTAAAGAATGATCTCTGTTGAGACTTGAATCCAATGCAAGCTGAGTACTTCAGAGATGCCCTTGTCACCCAGGCAGTAAAACTAAAAATGCTCCCCATAGTAAGTATCCAGCTTGAAGCTTATGAAATGCATTAGGAAGGACAACAAGAGCTAAATGCTTGTGGAGGAACAAGGCAGCTTCAAAGAGGGCTAACAGCTCCCACCCATGAGCTACAAGCAGTCCACAAAAATGAGTCAGGAAGCCTCCTACTTCAGAAAGGCAGCTAAGAACAAGGCTCTGTTCTACGAGTCTCTGCTGCCCCTTCACAGCCGAGTGCTCAGCATGTGGAGAGGACATTTGTGTACATACACACATTAACATTTCTCAGGCAATATAATAAAAACTACTGTTACCTACACGCAAGAACACCCAAAGTGAGAATGAACTACACTGACAAGCACTGAGAAGAGAGAAACACTGGTTCCCAGCTTACCAGGGGAACTATTTGAGACTGGTTTAAGAAGTAAATGGAGAAATTATCTAAGTTAGTCTACCAGGGAAATTAACTAGTTATAGTGATTTCTTCTTAACCTAAGGTTAAAAAATCTAATTTACTATAAAGAAAAAATAATAAAAAAAAATCAGCATTTAGCTAGATGAAAACCAGCTTGATAATAAAAATACTAAGACAACACATCAAAAATTGCTTCTTGGCTTTCCTCCCTCATTCTATTCTCTATTAGATATTCTGTACATCTGCACGCTTCTGTACATTCTCAACTGGAACCAAACTTTCACCTCTCTGAAACTCCAGATGCACTTACTCAGGAGTTATCTGTATACTGCAGGGCATTTCATGCAGAGTGAGCAAGAACAGAGAATGCTGTTGCCTTGTCAGACAATACTTTTGTCATCACCAAGACGAAGGTTTGCGAGGCAGAACTACTGTTCTTTCTACCTTCCTACAACTTAAGCTTTCCATAAGACTGCTAGAAAAGTTTCCTAGCAAGCACTGAATGGTGTAATAGGCTGCTAAAGGATCATGTGGAGCACTCATTTCAGTTGAAAGCAGGTCAGGTGGCACTGCTATGAAATGATACATGTTTTGGAAGACATGGGAGTGAAAAACTCATTAAAAGAGAAAAGCTCCAGTCTCATCAATGACACACGGAACTCCATCTAGTGGATTGACTAAGGAACCTCAAGATTGTTTTCAATTCTTGTTTTTCAGCTCTTAACAAGAAAAAAAAAAAAAAAAAAAAAAACCAAACCACAACAGGAGTTATTTGGTTTGGTTTGTTGTTTTTTAATTGAAGTTGTCTTCAAGTTGTGTTTGGAAAGGGGGAGTTTTTTGTTAAAAGAGTGTTTGGAGCAAGCTCATCCTACAGCATGAGTTTGAGCAGACAAATTGAGATCCAAGCTCAAAGAGTAAATAGGAAAAACCTGTGTGGTCCTGTGAAGAAAAACTATGGAGAAGGACAGAACTGAACCTCTGTCCTGTGAACAGGTTTGACTGAACCACTGTTTTCAAACAAAGTTTGCTATGGCAAATAATGCAAACGTAGTTCTTCCCAAGTCATGCCTGTGCACTGTAGCACTGTGCTTTGGGCACAATAGTTAAACTTGAGGAACAGGAGATACAATCATGGAAACATAAAATCATTTAGGTTGGAAAAGACATTTAAGATCATTGAGTTCAACTGAAATGTATATCTGATAATATTCAAGCTGAAGCAAGATTACTTTTACGCAACAAGTATGAGAAACATAAACACCACTTCTTAATGACCTTGCTGCTTCTTATGAAAACCTATGAACTTATTCTGAGCAGAAGGAATCTTAAAGATGCCATTTAAGGTTCCGAAACAAATGCTCTGCACCTGAGTCACCATACTTGAATGAAATCCAAGTGAATACGTATAGACCATGCAGGTTCCTAAGAATATTTGCAAGGATGGCACTCCAAGACAAGGGCTTCCTTCCTTTACACTACGTTGCTAGTGCAATTCAATTCCACAATGGACTGCACAAATACACCTTGGACACAAGTCTGCACTACAGCTTACAGCAAGACTAAGCGCATCCGTGTGTTCCCAGCCTATATTTTTCAGCACTTCATGGACATATGGCTGTCAGACAAACAAGTTGTTTATGGGCTCCCTGGAAAAGGACCAAGACAAGCTCTGTAGGAAGCCTGAGCTCTCGTTAAAACACTGACCATGTTCCTAAAGCATCTCACAACTAGCAAAAAGCACGCTGTGCTTCAGACTGTCCTGTGCTGCTAAGGACACTATTGGCACATTATGTCTTCTTATCTTGGCCTCTGCCAAGATCACTAACTTTGAATAAAAGATATTTCTCTACTAAATGCTGGACCAATGCCAAAAATTCATTCACATGAACTACTGCACATACCAGATGGTAAAAAAAAATCTTTGTTACAACCCACTTGGGCTGAATTTAAACAAATTAGTTATAAACAGCCCAGAGCTAAAAGAAGGTTTAGTCAAATTTGAAAACAGCTTACAGAAAGAGTTCTAGTTTTCCCACTGACAGCTTACCATTTTTGCTTCTTCCTGATCTGTATTTTCAAACACCACAACCTTGGAGTCTCAGCTTACAAGGAAACTTACAGCAAGGAGCACCAAGCTGAGTTATTTCAGAAAAATATTATTTTTGCACAATAGAGAAAAAAAAGCACGCTTTAAGAACACAATTACTTCTAAATATAAATATGGCAGTAATGCCTCCAGTAGTTTTCTGACATAGAAATAACTTCCTGCCTCCCCCCAAAACAACATAAACAAGTCTGAATTTAAAATTAATTTGAATATTTACCAGATTTTCTCTGTCGTCGTCCAAGTAAATCTGTTACTGTTTTGCGGAATAGTTTAGCTTCTTCTTCATTAGCAAAATTAAGACCAACTTGACATGTCTGAAAAACATTAATATTCCCCCCCGCCCATGACTAAGAAAATGTTTCAAAAGCATTCTTACATGTCTTCTTACACCTTCTGTAGGTATGATCAGAAAAATTCATCACTGCAAATTTGGAACCAAGTCTTAGTGAAACATTCTATCTTAGGAATGCTTGTCTAGTTTCTAGAGACTATGGCTAACGAATTTGAGCAAAATCTTGCAGCTTGAAATCAAAGGGAGGAGAGGAAAATTTGTTTATTAAGAATATATGATACTTCACAAACATCTTCTCCAAGTCAAAATGTAATTTCATTAAAGGGAGTTGAAAATAAAGAACTGCATTTTATGCTTCTGTCCTATGGATTAAGTACTCTAGTTGAGATTAAAACAAAACAAAAAACCCCAACCAACCAAAAAACAAAACAAAACCAACCAAACAACAAAAACCAAACCAAAACAAACAAATCTCCCAACCTTCTATAAACAAGCTTAAAAAGCTTCAGTTAACACAGGTGATACTGTACTTTTATAAATTTACAGAACAAAATAGAAACTTCTGTTATATTAAAAGAAACTACTGCTCAAATAAAAAGCATTTTAAAATAGGTATTCAAAGACACTGAGACTCACATCTCCAGCAAAGGTATGAAAATATCCTCTAGGACTATTATATACAAAGTTATTGTACAGCTCCTGCTCCCACAATAATTTCCCATCCTGAAAAGAAGAAGAAAAAAATATTTTGCAAAACTTATATGAATTGCAGAGTTTAACTTCTCTGACAACAAAGTCTATTAAGAGTTGGAATCTGCATGGTATTAAGCATCTACCTTGCTGTTAACCAAACAATTGAGCTCAATCAAAATAAAAATGTACTGGAACATAAGGAAGAGCTGTGGAAGACTATTCCACCAGGTCACTGTATTCTGTTCAAATCCCAGCATGTTTTCAGAAAACATCCTTCGAATGATACCAATCCTGCAACAGCAAGACTTAGAGAAGTAATAATGACCAGTGATAACAGCAACAGTTACCAGTGGTAACAGCAACAGCAATAAAGGAGACTTCTAGTCTCCTGTTATTATTGCAGGCTTGACTTTAAAATAGTTAACTTAAAGGGAACAAAAATCTCACCTATTTAAGAAGCGTGATATATTCAAATGGCATTACATTTCATCACCCAAGGAACAGGTTTCTCACTAAGTCTAACAGTCAAGTGATCAGATCACAAAATCAAATGCAAGCGCCAAATAGCAATCCTGAACAAATCTGAAAGACTACAAGCACTGAATGCTGACAGATAATGAGCTGTTCCTGGCTGTAGAGATAATGGGAAGCTTTCCAAAGTCTCAGCGAAGTCTGCAGGACTTACACTTCTTAGTATCATTTTTGTTACAAAAACATATCTTGGACACTTCACCTCTTAGCTCTTGAGGAGCTTAGTCTTGAGTGAAATATTATAATAGGACAAAGATCTTCAGTATGAATCTATATATTGTGAAGGGGGGGGAACCCAAACTTTTTTGTCCTGCAGTTTTCACATGTGCCCACACACTAATCAAAAAGGTTGTTTCCACCCCTACAGAAGGCAGCATCTATTTTGTTAATACCATTGAAAGCAGTGATACCCACTAGAATTTTGACAGCTATCTACTTTGAGTAATTAGATCTCTAGAGGATGGCTTCTGTACACTGTAAGAAAATTGTATCTGGTATTTATTTCATCCATAAGAGCTGACATCTATGAAATAATTTAAATTCAGAATACCTGAGAAAGTCACACTTGCCTATTAATACGCACTGTAATTGCAACACTCACAACACAACCATTTACTTGAAAATTTCTAAGAAGTCGTAGCTACAACTTACACTCATTCAATGAAAAATGGAGAATGAATACAACCAAGCATAAAAAAACACCCTCTGAATAAGAAAAAAATATGCTTACCTTAATGTCAAATATTCTGATAAAATATGACCTCTGCGGATTGTCCTTTACAAGGCAAGCTACACCACAGCACTTCTTTGACCACATAGCATTGCGATCTGCTGCATATATTTGAACAACTGCTGAAGACATCGTCTGTAAAAAAAAAGATAAATGAAAAGGTAGCTATTACTTCTAAGGTAATCACAAATTCTACTTTTCATCTTTTATCAAAGCATCTCTTAATTTTGTTCCTTGTTCTAGGCAGCAACTTGGATGATTTCCCAGGTGGTAACAGTTCAAATGACCCCAAATCACCTCTACCCTGTAGACTTTCACTTCTGTGCAAGACTTAGACAGCTTAAGAATCCAGTTGAACTTTTTGTTCTTGCTTTAAAAATCAGCAAAGAGACTTTGCCTCTAAGAGGGAGACCAGTAATGACAGTGGTCACACGGAGAAGCCCTCCTGTGCGACTATATTTTTTTCTGTTCAGTACTTCAAACCAGATAGAAATGCAATACTTAGGCTAGAAATGTAAATTACAGCGTCTGGAAAGACTCCCAGATACCGGAATGCAACTGTCTATATTGCTTACTTGTTCAAATGCTCTCTGGCATGATTTTAGTCTATGTCAACTTGCAAACTCCTAAAATTCTTGAGCATGGTATGAAAACTGACATGAGCTAGGCTCATTCCCAGCTGGCAACTTGAAATTGTCCAGTTTTCAAATTGAGAGACTTTAATAAGAGATGAATGTTACTCCACGCCAGATTGCTTCAGTCACTGGGAATACTCCTCAGCATATTTTCTAGTATGTGTCCTACCTTAAAAGTCCTGCAAGAGAATGAAAATTGGAGCCTTTGAAGAGTATTTATTTAACAGCCAAATCATAAGGTCATAAAGCTTAAAGGCTCTGTAATGGGACAGACTAGTGCCTATCTAGCCTAGAACCTGCTCTCCAATAGCATCAGCTGCATAGGTAAGAATACAAGAATGTTTAGGTAAGAGGACACTATTAACACTATGGGATTATACTCCCACCACTATGGGATTATACTCCCAGCAAGTGGCAGGTTGGAGCTCAAACCTCCCCTGATCCAGCATACATGTTTTACAGTACATGCTGGATTTCTCCCTTGTGAACTTATCTAATCATTCTGGTCATCACAATGCCAAGCAAGACTGTATTTCACAGTTCACTTATGCACCATGTGAACAGTTAGCTACTTTTAGATAAAAGTTTGCCATCTGCTAGTTTCAGTTCACCATCCCTTCTTGTTCTTACACTAGCAGTGTTAATGGTTTCATAGATGCCTCTCTGTGATGCAAATGCTTTTATAGATACTTGTCACACTTCTTTCCCCTGTAAATTCTGTTAAGGAAGTGATACTAGCTTTAAGTCATCGCTGTAGCAAGAAAAAGTAATTAAAAAAAAAAAAACATTCTACACTCTTATTAGCCTTGCTACTCTCACATGGATCTTAGCTAGTCCTACTACATCCTTCTTTGACTGGGGATGAGACTTACGCCATATGTATCCAGTTTGCCAGCCTTTTAAATGCAGGGTCATAATACTCTTTTCTGGTTTGTTATTTATTTTTTTCCCTGTAAATCAAAGAGTTTTATTTCCTTTTTCACTGTGGAGCATTAAGCAGATGTTTTCAAAGATCTGCTACAGTTCCAAGACTCTTCTGGAAGGATCATATCTAGTCTGAGTAATGGGCTCCACACTAGGTCTTCCTCACCACAAGCATTACTTTGCCTTCATCAACACTGACTATGTGGCAAAACAGTTGGCATCTGGAATGCAGGAATGGGTTTTTTTGCATTATCTACTAAATAGCAATATCACCTATGTCAACTGTGGTGATATTTCAATAGGTTTAAAATAACTAAAATAACCCCCTAAATTTCATGGGATTCTTTACATATATATATATATATAAATTTTTAAAATCAAATTTTCTAAAAATAGAGTCAAAGAAATATAGCCAGTCTGACAGATACTCCTTGCGGAAGCTTTATAACCTTTGCCCAAGAACTGTGATGTAGCTTTCACAAGTCAAGGTATAATTCTGTTCCTTTATGCAACTACCTCTTCAGAAGCTTGTCAGACTCACTACTAACCTTTCTGGGAAGCTACAGAAGTAGTTAAAGCATGACTCACTGACGAAAAGAAAGCTTTGTTGTTTCCTCCTCAAATGCTCTACAACTCTACAACTAAGTGTAGAGTAAAAATTCTCTCTCTCTATAACCTACATAGTATGAATAATTTAATCATAACTGGACTTGTTAGATGAATAAAAAGGGACCCTTGAGTTAGCCATGCTACCTCAACAAAAGAGTTAGCCGACATAAACTTGCAGGTGTAAGTAATGTCATTTTTCCCCCTTACATTGCAAGAGGCAAAGACTTCATTCTGGGCACAACTGGCCAGATGTTCAAAACTTCTGCTAACAACCTTTTCTCTCATTTCTCCAATATCATCTCATTGTTACAGACAATCTTGTAGACAGAACAAAAAGGAGCACAGGTGGGACATTCTACAGTTGTAACAAAGGCATCACACTCAACCACAGCCCCTGTAAGAAGTCTTCTCAATCCTCCAAAACAAGTCCAGCTCCACTAACCTCCACCTACAGGACTACCCACAGAAGTGGGTGGTCTTGGCAGGAATTATGCAGCTTAAATTCAAGTCACAGAAGACAGTGATGTGTGTCAAGAAAGCGTTTCCTATGCATTGTTTCCTATCATATCTAGCATCAAAAGCACCAACTGGATTACCTGGGTAAACCAGTAACTGTCATAACCCAATGAGGATTGCATATAAAACCTCAAACCAGCACCTGCCTCATGAGTAGACAGAAGAATATTGCACAAAGACCGTGTCCTCATTCTGCATAATTATAATAGATTTAGTGCACATTAATGGATACTTACTCTATGAGTAGAGCTTAATGCACAAATCGGAGAACAATTTTACTACAAATGAAGTAGGTGCTGTTTTGAGGCCTACCAAGCTTAGAGTTCAATTACATTTTAACTTGCTCATTAGCATTGTGCAAAGCCCTAGTGCTAACAGACTGTGACGAGGCTTTCTTGTGTTAGAATGTATAATTACAAATTCCACTCTTAGACCATTATCATTTTTTTATTGAAAGGACAATACAGGAAAAAAATACAAGATGGATTTTATTGTCCTTCTTCCCACAAAAATACAACTCCTTTTACTTCAACCACTGTCCACCTTCATCACGGAGAGCTGTGGTACCATGCTTTACACTATTCAGCTTCTGGAAGACAGGTGGCAAAAATACTTAATTGTCCACAGCCTTTGGAAACTTATAAACTTCTCAGCAAAATTTTAAGCGTGAGAAAACGCATGAACCATAAACTTCATTCACTGCTAAACATTATGAATCCTAGCCACAGAAATTCAATTAGAAATCAACTTGAATTGCAGAATTGCAACATCTGAGAAGATTATCCTAATTTGAGATCAAATACCATGTTTGACTTTATTACTGCATTTTCTGAATGAGCATTCAATTTGTCTATTTTGCAGCCAATTAAAAACTCATTTTCCCAACAGCATTCTTAAAGAGAACACTGCATTTAAAAGTATAAGATCTTTAAAACTATATGTAAATGTTTCTCCACAAGAGGTCATGCTGCTGATTTTACAGACAGAATTGAACAGGACTGCCACTAAATACTCAATGCAATTAGAGTATTTTTTTCTGAGATGTAGTAAGGTGATTTCTTATTCAGTATCTAGTTATTACTTATATTTTCAGAAGAAGGATTTTGAAGTTGGCACTACTTCTTTGCTCAACAGTTTTGGTAAGGACCCTGTCCTTTTTGTATCTATATATTTAGAAAAGGTGCATAGGGAAAGAAATAAGGTAGCCCACCATAAACTGATGGGCCATGGAGATAAGAACCCATCTCAGTTCCCTTTATTTTTTCCAAAGTCAACCTCAGACCACTGATTCCAGGGACTTGTCACACCCCTCAAGCTGATAACCTATTGAAGCAGTAAGTCTGGTGTTGTCAGCTGTATGCTGCTGGCTGCCTCACTGGCAGAACTGGTCTCATCCTTGGACACATACTGCAGGATATATGGTATCAAAAAAAAGGATCATGAACAGCCTTTGCTGCCTGCAAAAGGCAGACACAACTAGTCATCACACATTTGTAGGATGTGATCACAGCAGCCACTGGTAGCAACCAGCTGGGCAGCAGATAGCTGTGTAGTCTGATCAGCTTCTGGTGTGAACGCTTGCTGCAGTGACCTGTCAAGCTAAGCACTTGCTGTAACTTAGTGTTTCTCAAAAACAGTAAAGCAAGCCAACACAGGCAGTCGCACATTACAGGAAAGAGCCATCACACTATATTGCTTATGGTTGACATGGATTGTGAAAAGCTAAGAAATTACAGACATTAAAATACAGAGGGCCAAAACTGACAACAACGAGCAGCAGCAAGATTAAGGCCGCAAAAGGATGTTCAGCCACCTCAGTATACACCAGAACAGAAAGTATTTCAAGACTCATCAGGATGTTTTCTGCAGTGTTCCTGTACAGATGACAACTGCCTGTAGTGTAAAGATCAAAGACTCATAAAATTACTTTGGTTAGATGTGATCTTGGTCTTCCAGTCCAACCTCCTGTTCACAGCAAGGCTAATTAAAAGATCCTGTCCAGTTAAGTTTAAAGGCGGCAGCTCACCTCTGGGGAACCTGTTACAGTGTTTAACTGCTCCCATTTTTGCGCTTGTAAAAATGTAACAAAGTTTAATGCATTCTTCTAGTGATTCAGTTTAGTTGTTACATGTTGATAGCACTACTGAAGACACGCCAGCAGTGATTTTCAATCTTCTTCCAATTTGAAGAGTCATGGTTTTTTTCCAATAAGTGTGCAGAACTCCACATACATTCATAATTTAGTCACACATGACAGGCTTGGTTTTCTTAGTTATACTTCCTAGTCCTTAGAAGTATCTTAGAACAGAAGAATGGCAGGGAGGAGGGGAGGAAAGACCTTGCCCTGTCATGAAAGAATACACGTAGTTGCAGTTGCTTCCAAACAGAATAACCTCTGGGGAAAAACAAAACAAAACAAAAACGAACCAACCAACAAACACAAAAAGCCACCTGCGTGCTGATATAGTGCCTGTAGTTTCTTCACAAAGTCACAGCAAACACAACTGGCTACAAGATTTCTGTGGATATGGTGAATAGTTACATGCAATCAATATTTTCATTATCTTTTCCTTAAATTAGCTATCTAGAAAAGTTGTTCTGATGAATAATACAGCTGGTGAGAAGGTACCTGTGGCAGGCATTTTTAAAGACCTGCTATAGTGGAAATCCTTAATGTGGCTAAGCCAATATGCTGAAGCCTGACTTAGGTGATGCTGGGTGCTTCTGGGTCACTCATTTCTTCTTTGATTACAAAACTAGGAAGACAGCCTACAGTTTGCTTCTAGGGTGACTGTTCAAGAATAAAGGGCTGTTACTATTCACTAACATTAAAGCAGTGGTAAGTTATGGTCTTCCTCAGACAGCAGAGTTCAGGAACAGAGTCATGCTATGATCACATACCAGTTCACAGCGAGATGCAACTCTAATCTTGACCCCAAGAAAGACAGGAAGTTTCAGTACCAAGGCAATCTCTAATAGCCTAGTATTATCTGAGTCATGGAAGAAGGTGAGGAAACTCAGTAACACAAATGAGAAAGATAAGAACAAGAAGTGAGCAGCACCTAACTCTAAGAAATCAAGACAAAGTAGGCAATTCTGCAGAACTCAGTGGTTTACATTTCTTTCTCTAGCTTACAAGTATTCTGCACAAAAAACCAACCAAACAAAAAAAATAACCCCAACCCAAAACAAACAAAAAAACCCCCACAAAATGTAGCACTGACAAATTGAGCAGAAACACTGCTTGAAATCTTAGTTTAGGTCAAAAACACCTTATGTTTGCATAATTACACATTTTGATGTTGGTATTTTAATAACTTCATGTTATTCAAAATGAAAATTGGAGTTAAGACAGTGATAATACCTTCCTGTTGTAATGCAATTACCTTTAGTGTCATAAATGTATGGAGCTTCCAAAAAAGTTTCTGCAGTGCTCAATACACTTGCTGATGCACAGCTATGCATTTTATCTCATGACTCTTACCACAGAAACAAACAAAACCCAATCACATGGACCAAGTGCAGCAACCTCCTCTCCCTTCTCAAGGGAAGGCCTACAGTGGCCTACACAACCAAGCTGTGGTCCCCCTTTCTAGCAGTTTCTTTTCCCCTTCTGCAAAGTGGTCCTGTTTTAAGAGAAAATGTAGTTATTTTCTTGGCATTGAGGATGTCTCCTGCCATGTGGGAACAGTGTGTTCCCTTCCTGCTGGGAAGGACTGATAACCCACTTCCAGGGTGGATGTTCTCATCACCACGCAATCCTCCAGAAGGCATGCACTGTTATCTCCTCCAACAGTGCTTTTAAATGAACTGAATAAGCCTGACACTATTCAGATGATTGCTAACTAATTGGGCCACGTATACAAGTAAGTATCTTCCCTAACAATTCCCACAGTATAGGTAGCAGAGGCATTTGCTACAGTAGACAAAAATATTTCCTAACTCTTTTGACAGAAACTTGGAAAACTTGAGTTTAATTAGGTTCAGAATCATAGAGTATTTATTATCCTGGGATGGGAGGTAATTCAACCCACTTGAGTGTTCAGTACGATGGTTTAGGTGCAATTCAGGCATTAAAAACAACAAATACAAACACAAACCAACACTTATGCCAAATTATAAAGGCTGCAATAAGTATTCACAATATCAACTTGTATTTACTTACTTTTGCAGTTTTAGAAGGGAAGGGATGGAGACAGAAAGAAACAGCACAAGTAGAGAGAAAAGACTAGTGACAAGGCAAACTGCTTTTACTTCCTGTTGACACCTTCAGCTGAAGGACCACAAGGATTATGTCCCCAGACAACAGCAGAGTAAGTACAACAGATGCATCCAACTGTCTTTTTAGAGTTCTCCCCACCCCCCCCTTAAGAATAGCAGATCAGGCCATTTATGGCTACTGTGTATTGTACCAAAAAAACCGCATAAAAAGTGTGATGATGCTGTCATGGTAGTACACTAACTTCCCTGTAGATAAAAACACTTTCCAAGGTCTCCACGATATTTTGACTATAAAATTAGATTTTACTAAGTTAGATCCTGCAACTCTTAGACTGGCTTGTAATTTATTTCTTTGCACCAGGTTCTCTTCAGAATCTTCACAAATGAGTCCAGCATGTGACAGTGTTCATCCACTGGGGATGTGGAAACTTCTTTATTTGCAATTTGGGTAAACTCTGGTTACTTCAATTTTTAAAGCTATTATAGCTGTTAAATATATATATATAACAAATTATCAGTAATCTTATATTGAAAGACAATTGTGTATTGCAAAACCACTTATCTTCAGATGCTACAGACAGGTTGTTAAACTAGTTTCCCATAGAAAGAAGAAATGCAGAACTTCAGAGGTTTGCTGGCAGATTTCAACAAGTGAAGCAGCTGGAAACAATCTTCTCATTTTAATGCCATTTACAGGACATTATTTTCAGAAGACAGACTGATTGCTCCACAGACAGGAAAACCAAAGCAAGATTTCACATTGTTTGACAGAATTGACATAAGAGAGCCCTTTGTAAATACTCAATCACATGAGAAAAGCTTTATTTGGTGCAACTTGAAAAATTACTCAACTGAAGACACTTGAGGCCTCACCAGTTCTACTCCTTGTGAAATTATTTGCTACAATCACCAAGAATGTTCAATATTCAGGCTAAAGCTTGTTTTTAATTTCTTAACCTCCTATGATCACCCACTGATTTAAAAATGCACTACGCATAGGTGCTAATAAATATTTTTTTTTCCACCTGCACAGAAAGTTAGGCTATGTTAGAAGTAAAGCCACTGCGTAAGAGATGCTGCTTTTTTCTTTTTTGAGGGGAGAAGGAAGTCAGAAAGTTTTTCTGAAGTAGAAGGAAGTAATTTCAGGTATTTTCTACCATTTCTGAAACACGAGGATCTTAAGTCATTTCCACACAACACACAGCCCAAAACATTTAAAGGATCAAGGGACCAAAACCAATAAAAAAAAAAGTCAATACCCAGAATATATTCCTTGCCTTGTTCTTATCAGCATACAAATGAGCTGCTGTATCCTCACTAAAGATATTCTACTGATATGGAGAAGGTACCAGTGATCACTAAGTGATGTAACAATGAAGTAAAAAAGGGATGAAACAAGGAACTACTGCTTAACAAATCTAAACTACAAAAGCACTTGTCCAGACTTAAGTCTGCAGTTACCTAGCAAAGTGATCCTTCACTCCTAATCCTTGGTCAGCCACTAACAGACAGCTCACATTTTTCTGGGTGTTTTCAGATACAAGTTCATTTACATTTCCAGAATGCCCCAGTTCAGCTAGAGCTGGCCAACACCTTGTCAAACACTCATTGCTCAACTGCGGATCACAGGAGATTAAGATGTGTGTAAATAGCATAGCACATAAAACCAAATCAAACAGCACATGATTAAGAGAATTATGTCTTTATCAGACACAGAACGAAGATATTTTTAAATCCCACAACCTCAGCTCAGACAACACATGCAAGACTTCAGCCTTCCAGAGATATGACATAACAATAACCACAAGCATGCTCCAAATTATAATATTCCAAGCTATCTCAGTTTAGCAGATCATTTACCAGATGACACACACAACCCGGGGGTTTCATTGACAGGCAGGCTGAACACTGTCACTTCCTGTTTACCTGCACAGCATTATTAGTAGCTTACTCAGCTGCGTCTCACTGCTTAGCGCTGCTGAAATCTTGGCTGGCCAGAAAGCAGCAGACACATGACAAAACACAGTTATTTGTGTTCTGTTGTTAAAGTTATACATATAGTTACTTTCAGAACAACACAAAGTGTGCTGTGCACAGGCTGTCCACATATTTGTCACTGTCCCACTGCCAGGAAGCAAAAAATGCTCATTACAGAGGAAAGACATTTTGTGTTGCAGTCCTACTCCCACTCCCAGTCTTCCAAGACACTCCAAATCAAGGCATGTAAAACTGTTCTTTTTCACAGCTCAGCGAATTTTTAGATTAAATGCTGAAGTCTACCTCTCAGTTTTGAGCACTTAGAAAGGGGGTTGAATTTTTTTTTTTTTTTAATTAATTAAAAAATTAATCCAGGCTTGCAAGACTAGGATGATCCTTACACAAATGGAGCAGTGCACAGATATGTAGATTAACTGGTTCTCAAAGCTGTGTTTCATGGTCACACACAGAAATTGCAAATTGATGTTTGAAACCATACAGATCCAAGGTAAGAATCAGAAGTTTCACACAAACCATGGGATAAAATTTGAGCTCAAATTTGTTTTGTCCTGTTCCGCTGCCTACTCAGCTGTAAGGGAAATCAGCTCCCTTGACTCAACTTTCCTCTTCTGCCAGCAGCCCACTGCCTTCATGCACTGAGGTCCTGCCTTCAGCCTTCACCAACCACTGTTTTCTATGCAGTAATGTTTTTCCAGATCCTACCTACTAGTTTCATACTTGATGCAGGTTCTTATAAGTAGATCCTCACACCCACTTTGAACATGTTCAAAGTGCTTTGAGAAAATGTTATCATCCGTAACAATCAAAACAGGTTGGGGTTTTTGAGGGGTTTTGTTTGGGGTGTTGTTTTTCTTTGTCAGACAGCAAGACCCACTAGAGTTCTTTATAGACCCACTTAATGGTATATGCATATGTATCATCACGTACACAAGTTAAAAAATAAAATAAAATTTTCAGAACAACAATTAAACTGATTTTAAAAAAGGATGTGAAGCATAAGCCTCGGGAATTCCTAAATTATCCCACCTCTGGAACACTCATTAATGAGCCCCTGAAAATGCTATTTAGTAACTCAAGGTACTCCCAGGTCCGGATTTAAACAAATAAAAAAAATGAATATTTGGTTTGCAGAGGTGAGGTTAGGGTGAACTTTTCTTATGATCTTTACACTTGAGGACAGAAAATAAGAAAGAATGCTGACTTCAGATATTTAGAGAACACTGCCATAAAACAGCTTAAATTGTTCTAAAAGAAAAGATTCTTTTATAAGAAAACATTAACTTCATGCCAACATAAAACAAAGAACCCCCTTCAAAATATTAACAAATTTGAGAAAAGGCTATTAAAAGTAAAACCTCTTTGAATAATAGCCAGCCACTGGTCTTGCAATCATGTATACAACTTGTGGTCTGTCCTGTAAAGCAGACTCAATCCACTTACATAAAGGTACTTAAGAGATTCAAACCCCCTCACACTAGCAATGCACCAGTATGTTTTAATTTCCTCCCTCAGCAGTTCATGTTTGAATGGAACAGTTATGATAATTAAAGTCAGATATAAAGAAACTTGTATAGAAGATTTTTATTTTTTTTATATACCCACAACCGAGTCTGCTATAAATAAAGTTATTCCCAGTTCTCAGTCTTGAAAAGTAGATATACTGGGGGGGGGGGGGGGGAGTGGGGAGAAGGACAAAGGTAAAGAGGTTGTAGAATGCTTGACCCGATCCA
>JANIJG010024477.1:43693-75487 GCA_024611175.1 Megaceryle torquata
CGGCCTGGGGCTGCTGAAGGGCTTGTTGGAGCAGCCAACTGTCCCCCAGCACCTCTTCGCTGCTTGCCTGGACCCCCGGGGGAAGGTGGGGAGGGGGTGGGGGTGGGGGGGGGGGGGGCTGAGTGGGGAATAGCACAAAGATATAGTAGTTATAGAATGCCTGACCATAGTCAGAGCTCGTTCCAGGGATACAACGGTGAAGGCTCTTTCAGAGTAGAAGACATACCTAATAGTGAAAGCAGCAGCTGACTGTTTGGGAAACTGCTATTTTTCATTTAGTCCTGGCAATAGCCCGTTGCTTGATGTTTGTGTTTATTTCTCCCCTATGCCTTGATATCTGCAATATGGAGATACAGACCTCTGCCTCTGTAAAGTGTCTTGAGAACTACTGATGAAGAAATAAAAAAATATTATGTTGCCACAGACAAATATTTTATTGGTTTTTTGGGGGTGGGGTATGTCTACATTACCTTCTCTGCTAATAACAAAGGTTAAGACAGCTTAATTTCCACATCACTAGTACTAGTTTTCTCCCCAATGCATGAACATTAATACCCGATAGCCTGGTCACTGTTGGCTGCTTTAGATAAGGAAATTGAGATACTCTTTTACCATGAGGGTTGTCTCTTGAGTAAAGGGACATTTATTAGAGCTAACAGTTAAAACTGCCACTGCCTTTATGGGCTCCTTTGTAGGTTCAAAGCATTGTATTTACCACTGCACCGTGGAGGACAAAAGCCACTTAAATTCACCCATATGTAAACAAACTTTAATAGTTTGGAAGCAGTGTCACAGAATGGTGGTCTTATGTGGCAAATTCTAGGCAACACTCAGGCTTAAGGTAAGTTACCTATTTCCATTTTACGCAAATCACAGCTGTAAATTCTTTGTAACAAACATAATAAAGCTTTTTTAAGTCATCATCACACTTTTTACACAGTATATTTATCACTTGATTCTTAAAATGGAAGAATAAAGAGCACAAGGCACTTGTCTCAAAACTTAGTGGTAACAGGAAGATTATTTTTATGAAACAGAAGTAATTTCCCACCTGACATTTCTCACTGGTCTCTTCCATGATAACCTTGACTCCTGAGCAAAAAAACCCCAAAACCAACAACCACAACCAACCAACCTGAAGTCTTAGTACATATGGGATTGAGAAAATCATGAGACCCCACACCACAAAAAAAATAAGCTTGATGTTGGCAATATGAGAGGAACTAGATAATCACCTGACAAGTAGTTTTGAAAACTGGGCACTTTATCCTAGTTCTGACACAGCCCTTCAGTAAGTGCAATCACCACCCCATACATTTAGGTTCTTTTATGAAGGATTAAGGCTACATAATAAAAAAAAAAAAAACCAACCTATTTTATCTTAGCTTTTGTCAGTACTACTTATGCCTCTCAGAAACTTCATTAAGAGCTTGCCCTCAGTGATCAGTATCCTGTAGCATGAGCTCTGCAGTTCAAGATTTAATTTCTCAGGACAGGTATTACAAACTCCGAGTTTCTACTCCACAAGAAAAGCTCCCCTGTACAATTTGCATTTCTGTTACAGTCTCCCCTTGGATTATATAAATGAATAGTATAAAGATAATATCTGGGTGTAGTTTATTGATGGGGAAAAAAAAAACAAAAACAAAACTTACGGAAAGGAATTGAGTTTGCAATACTCAATTTTCAAGGTGAAAAAAGGATACAACTGACCTCTGAAAAGCCAAGACTTCAAAAAAAAGTTCAGATGAAGAACAACTCTGAAACTCAAGATATTAACAACAGAGTTGACAAATTCTTTTCTGAACTTACTACCCACTACCTAAAAATAAATGCAGAGGGCTGCTGAACGGGAAGCTCCTTCCCTGAAGCCAAAACTCTTCCACTGTAACTAAGATGCCAGAATGTTACTTATCATAAGGTTGCCTGCTCTGCTGGGCACAACCAGAACAACAAAGACTGTAAAGAATCTACTAATTTACAGTTAATGATAAAGCATTTCTTCTTACAGCAAAAATGATGTACAAAGAGGGCAGCAGGATGTATTTTTTTTTTGTGTTTGGATGGGTCAGAGCAAAAACAACCCCACCAAATAACGATGATAGTGAACTCTCCAGTCCTGCTGTGTTCCTGTTCGTAATCTGTGAACATTGTTCAGCAGCAATAACAAATAAGCTATATGAAAACATAAAAGTATGTACCAGCCTGAATTCACAAATACTATAAAATTATTTCACTCTACTTACAACAGTACTGAAGATCCACTAGATCTTGCATGAGAAACAAAGCTTACAATAAAGAAAATTAATATTTATTAGATTAATACAGGAGTTTAGAATCTACAAAGTCACACCAATATAATTTTAGCATAAACACAGTATTTTAAGATACCTTTAAAACTCTTCAGGCAGAAAATAAGGTTTTTTTAAAGAGTACTTACAGGAAACATTGGGTCTGAAACAGGCCCTTACTCTTTTTGGTGAATATTGTCTGAATTAATGAAATACAGCAAGTTGAGACAAACTAATAACGTTAATGAAAAAGACAGACTTGCTTTTTGATCCCAGTGAAAATGAAACACAATCAATCTGTATTTCACTGGCAGTCCAATCAGACAGTATCATTACCCTAAATCAAGCATCAGATTTGAGGCATTACATGCTTCATTTTCTGAACTATCTCTCTGCAAGTCTCTGAGTCTGTTATGGAGATGACAGTGAAGCTAACACGCTCAGTGTCACCAGTTCTTGCTGCTTGGGAGAACTGGCAACAGCTTTACCATCGGGTCAACCATTTGTCACTTTTCTGAAAGCTTCCAGTTAGGCAATTGTAAGTTACACTGCTTTTATGATGGTATAAAGACAGCAGGTATATTGTTACACCACACTAACAGAATAAAAATGTTGATTAACACTGTTTGTAACCATTACCAGAAAAAACCAAAATTTATTAATGACATGCTGATTAATTTTCTTCACCTTTGGAAAATAAATATTCCTCTATAAGGGCACTGATACAATTTAAACCAAATGACTGAAAGAAGGCACCCCTTGTCAAAGCATACACTGGGTTTCCAGGTTTTGTATGAATATCCCCTTCCTTTGTGATCAACTAGCTACATCAATTGCTCTGAGGACCTGAACAGCCTCAACCCATGAGCAAAAAAACAGAAAGTTCTTGATGTTGAGTATATGAAAAATAGTATAAGCCCCAGGAGTATACAGTTTAGAGAAAACAGGCTGATTACTCAAGACAGAGATCAAGAAAAATGACATCCTACTCCAAAGACTTTTGTGCAAGTACAGAAATTGGGTATCTCTTCCAGTGAGGAAATAATCACAGGAGTGAGACCTGTGTAATCACAATCCATCAACACGTTGCTATAGGTCCAGCATAGTAAATTTTATGAACATTGGATTAAAGTCTGTATAACTGGGTTGTCAAAAAAAATCTAGGAAATAAATTGTTTGCCAGAAACTTTAACACTGTTGTACAAACAGTGATAACCTTCCTCCAGGAAGGTGGTGATGGGAGTGTGCCAGTAACACAGCTAGACCTTGAGCAACCCCAGGAAAAATAAAAAGCCATAAATCTTGTTTTCTTGGTAGTCCAGAATCCACTCCTGGATACACGAGTTATTTACAGAGGATGAAGCAGATTTACAGAATAAATTGAAAGGCTTCTCAACTTCACTGATGAAAGTGTCCCCTAGAACATCTGGTTTTCAAAAGCACACCCTTCAGAAGAAGGCCTCTACCATCCACCATGGGATGTGCAATATGATACAGAACTTGAGAGTTTTAACTGAGCTGACATGGAACTATGATCTCTAAATCTGTCAATCCCCACATAAAAGCTTCAGTTCTGGGACATAAACTACAGCCCTCTGAAGAATCCCAGAGTTGAAAGCGACATGTCAGTCACCTTAGTTCGGGGCCAGGTTACTCTGACAAAGGAAGGCATTATGCTGCACTTCAGTGAAGTGCCCAAAGCTTGTGAAGTGAAAAACCAGCCTTGATAATGCATGGCAGACATCCTTATTTACAGTTTATTTGGAATAGGCAAACTATATACACCTCTTGCTAATTCAAACTAGCATCACAGTGATATTGTTCGTATTGGTGACCTTGGAGAAGTAGTTATTTCCAGTGATATGGATACTGGCACTGCATAATTTCATTGCTAGAGCAATTATTGCAGTCAGAATTGACATTGCAAGTCACCAGCCTGAAATTAAGACTACAAGCACTTAGCTTCTAAATCCATGATGGATTGCTATCTCCCTTCTGCTCTGAAGCAAAGACTGCCTGCTGTGGGACAACTGTTTGTATAGCACAAAGCATCACCAGGGGTCCAGTTTCTGCCAGTGCTGACTTATAAGAGCAGACACTGGAAAAAATATGGCTTCAGGGGGAGGAAGAGATCAGAGGACTCTGAAGTGCAGGGGGAGATAAAACAAAACCTTCAGGTCAGTGTTCCACAGAACTGAGGCATCTAAATGTTATCCAACATACCCAGTAGAAGACAGAACTGAAAAAAAGTTCCTGAGCTCACCCCTTTACGTCCCTAACAAAACGAATGATTAAGGTAAGAGACCAGAACAGAGTATGTGATGATTAAACTATCATTAGCTACAGTAGTTCACGCCCTGGAACTGTCTCTGGAGCTCAAGTGGGATGCAAATTGTTGCATCTGAACTGACAGAAAACTGCTAAAATGCTCCAAAATGCAGCTGCAGGGAAGATTCCAAGAGACCTCAGCACATCCCTAGAGTCTCTGCAGACACTCAGAACTTTTCTTAAATTGCTTACAAACAACTCATCAGAAAAGAAAGCTCTAGACAGGAATTCATTTCCTTGTTAGGCCAGTGCTCTATAATCAAGAAGTGCAGTACGGGAAAAGCAGCAGGTACACCCCTGCTGTACCTAATGCAGTCTGTAGAAGCATGGCTATAAGTTAGCCAGATCTCCTTACCAGAAGGCAAAATAATTTATAGTTTTTTCTTCTGAAATCAGAGAAGAGGATCAGGAACCTGATGAGACTGTGTTCACCATATGTCAGATGCACTTGGTAATTTCTCTACTGCAGTAGGTTGTTACATGCACAAACACACTTTCATCTGCTGGAAACTTCCAGTCACCTACATTTTCTCAGGTTTCCAAAAGCAATTTCTAGGAGCAGAGAGACAAGGCTGAATTTTATTGCTGGCAGGAAAACCGGGTTTGACCTGGCTTGATGTCAAGATGTTAAGAGAACAACAGCAAAACTGACTCTTACTCTGTGATACACATGCTACTGTCCATGCTAGAAGGCTAAAACACTTCTGCTTCCCTGTCCCCAACACTACATCTGCTTTTGTCTCCTGGCAACTATTACTGGTTATGCAAATATTAGGACCAAGGGCACTTTCTGAATCTGATAGCAAGTGATACAACAGAATGCACATCTGCACAGAGGAAGTCTCTCTCTCCTCCCAACACAACACAAATTGGGTAAGGATGGCTCTACACATACCGCCCATTAGGAACCGTGTTTACACCACCATAATCCCCAAACCATGCTCATTAATTTGGGAGAGTACTACCTAGCATTACCCAGACCTGTGCTAGGAAGTGTGTCAACAAATTACATGGCATGGACAGTCACAAAACAGTGCCTCAGTTCATGCCATTGCCCTACTTCAGTTTGTTAACATCAATGTGTTAGCACTGCTGACTGATAGACCAGAGGTGAGAGAAAGGACATGGTGCATCCTTCTGCCACTAAGCTTCCATGTACCCTGCGTGGGTATCTCACATTTTGAGCCTGTGAGTTCTGGTTATCAGAGACAGAAAGGAATGGCCCAGACAGGTATGGCCAGTGTGAGGGATGGACCCCTTGTTTACATGTTGTGAAGCTTGGAATAGCAGCAGGAACTCTTGTTCACTAAGTAACTCTCATCTAAACAGTTTGAACAGAGGGCAGAGGAATAGACAGGATTTGGTTACAGGCAGCAAAGTCCGGAGATGTTCCAGGAGACTGTTAAGGAAAAGTGTCAAAGAAGAACAGAAGCACTGAAAGAGGGACATCTTAAATGACACAAAAAGATGAAGTTAATAGAATAAGTAAGATCTACATCTTCTTGAGAAACATCTAGCACCAAATCCATCCCCATACATCCTGTTAAACAAAACCATAATGTAATTAAGACTGCTGCACCTTGTACACTCTTGAACTAAGGCAAGGACAAGGATGGTCTGTGAAGACCTACAGATGCACTAACAGACTTTCAAGTATATAAATACTGGTACCTGAATATAATATGGACAATTTTGTCACGGACAAAACTAAAATAAATTACTTTAAATAGGTAAGTGGTTTGCTGAATCACTACTCAGTTCTAGAGATCAAGTGCAACCAGCATTTTCTTTTGCAATGACACTTTAAAACCTTGTATTATTTTACATTTTGAAAGTTCCATCTACACAAACTAGAACAGTGCTAACATTGTGGTGCAACACCTACACAGGCCAACATTGTTTAAGAAAGGTCAAAATGACACCTATTGTATGTCTAAAAAATAGTGGTTGATATAAAAAAGGACAAAATTAAGCCCCAAAAAAATACAAGCACTAATAATCCTGTGTGCCCAGTTATAAAACAAATTTCATACCTGAGATACTTTTAACTGCAGACCAAAGGCAAATAAAGAAAAAACTGTCCTATATTTTATTTATTAGCAACTGCTGCTTCCTTCTTCACAAATACAAGAGAAAGCTTTTGCCTGTGGTATTGCACAGAACACATACCACTAAAGGATGTTCATAGTTATCTTCCTCTTTTCAGTTAACCACAAAAATCAAGCACAGTTCTACAGAGAGCAGCCTATTTGGATGCCTTTGTGTATGTTTGGTGTCATTAGCCAAATGATGTTTCTATTTGCTTTGGCTGACTGAGGGGGAGTAAGGGAAAAAAAGTCTGCTTAAAAAGAATGACCACATCTTAGCTATGCTGAGAGAGTGCTGTCACGTGGTTAGAGGAGCAGGAAATAACTTACAGTTCACTCAAAGCAGGACTAAGCAATTCTGTGGTTTCACATCTAAGCCTGTAGAGTTGCTGAAGCTGTATCTTCCAGTATACAGTTTCTTAATATAGCAGCTTACGAACTGGAGAGTCTGGTCCTGCCTGGAGAAGCAGCAACGGAGGGTGGAGCAGGGCAGGAAAAGCCTGAGGAATATCATACTGCTTTTTGCTTCCCCCTCTCTTATTCACCAAAAGTTCTCTTTTCTATAGCAACAATAACAATGACTTTGGGCCGGTGAAGATGAAATAGGAGAGAAATATCTAATGGCTGTATCTCAGGCTGAAGTGCACTCTACATATGCAGCAGTGAACAGCTGGCTGGCATAGAGACTGTCTCATCTACTTGTCTCTTTCCTTATGCAATGCTCTGTTAAGATGGAAGAACACAAGCCCTTTCTATCCCAGCACTGGGTATGGGCAGGATTACATGCCTGATGAGACACAAAGTTCATCAACAAGAACAAAGCATTTGTGGAACAGGGAAGTAACAGGGGAAGGGAGTGGAGAGAAGAAAGGTGAGGAGAAAAACTTCGAAGCGGAGATCTTCATGCAGATTATGGACGCAGTGGTTGAAAGGAGGAAGGAGGATCTTGGAAGCACTTGAGGTAGAAGGGGGGAAAAGAAATAAGGGGAGGAAATCCTTCTGCACAGAGAGAATACATTAAAAAAAAGTGCATGTTGTAGAGTGCAAGGAAACCCTGATGAAAGCTGAGACAGGAGATTCAGAGGATAGAGGTCACTGTGCAGGACTTGAAAGCAAATCAGCAGGATGAGACTTATTAAAGAAATAGTGGTAAAATTGATTCCTAAAATGGCATTAACAACTTTACAGTAATCTGCTGTATAAAAATCTTAAAGCTTTACTTTTTACATAGAAAGTAAAGATTAAATCAATAAATCACTGCCTCTGTTATAAAATGTACTAAGAAAGTTGTAACACATCTCTTACTTTTCGTTATCCCTAACACAGAAAGATATTAATACAACAAATCAATACTCATTTCTTATCCACAGATCACATACAGATTAAAAAAATCTCCTGGTTGTCACCTTGAGGTGGGAGAAAGTATTTACAATTTAGTGCCAAATTCCCACATTCAAATATTCTTGTTGTTTGCCAGTCTAGTACTAGACAAGTACTAGGCCTTGTAACTTAATGCTCAGAGAATGTTATTTAAGAATCCGTATTTTAACTTAACTTTTCTTGTGAATACTCTCACCAAGTGCTGGCTAACTTTTGGGAAAAACATCCATTGAAAAAATGCATTTATTGCAAGTGTTAGAAGTGTTTGCAATCCTAGAGGCAAGAGTTATCTTTCCATAATTAAGAGTTCACATAATGAAATACAGTTTTCTTAGCTTTTCAAAGAGGAGAAAGCCACATTTTCTTTTGTTAGGTCAGTGTTTCTCAAACTGCAGTCACAGTACTTCTGCATACAATATACTGGGAGAGCAAGGATACGTTCCCCTATAACTGTACCACTCAGAGGCTGCATAGTGGCTAATTAACAAGGGGAGATAAAGGCAAAATACATTCACTTGAAGGGAAATGAGATGATTGCAGGGGAATTTTGAATTACATATACAGTTCTGAAAGGGAAAATAGTGTGTAAAAACATTTTACTGAAATGGAAACACGACCTTGATTAGTGAGCTTTTCATCTTTAAACTAGACACACTGGAAAACTGGAAAATGCATTAACAATGTTTCTCAGAAAACTTAAAAAAAAAAAAACCTGCCTCAGAATGAGTATTTTAAAGAGAGCAAATTAACCAGCCAATTAAACAGGGAAAACAGTCTCACGAAGGGGGGATGAATGTATGAGTGCAAATGCCTAAGGTGAGCTGCAATCTGCAAATCTGCCAGTAAGCCATGGAGCTCCAGAGCAGTTTCCTTGCCAGCAATGATCTTCTCCACAGAACATTAAGTCTACAGGAACTGAATAATTTATTTAATGAACTTCTTCCAAAATCATATATTCTTAATACAGGCATTCTAATTTGAGATGTCTAAAGTGTCATTCACTACATAAACACTAAAAAGGTGTCAGGAAAATTGTTTACCTTTAGCTCACAGGTAGATGAAAACACATGACTGGATTTGAAGAATTAAGCAAGTGAGTAGCTTTCTAATAAAGTGTCTCTATGATGGTTTGCATTACATATCGTCTTTTTCTATTGGCCCTCTGTTACACTGCTCCTGTCATCTGAAGATCACAGCACACTTCAGGATCTTCTGTCCCTGAAGGTAACTGCATACCTATTGTGCCCACTTTATTGGTTATCCAGCCATAAACAACATGTCTGGAAGCCACAGAAGCTAGTGTGGGAGCGTACCCAAGCAAATACCCTGAGAAACAAAACTATCTTGTACAGAATCTGAGTCATGTCCTGGTAGAGTGGGCTGCTTAAAACCACCCATGAAGATACATACACTCCTAGCTCTACTAAATCCACTTTCTATGACTTACTGTTACAAGGAAAACAAACTGGTCAATAAAGAAAAAACGCCCTCTTTGCCCAAGTAACACATAATGCCAATCTTTCTTGAGGAAATTTTACTCTAACCTACCAATAAGCAACTCTGTCTTGTGCCCATGACATATTTTTTTCATTATTTTCTATGTTTTCTTATCTAGGTACTAGGTCATGAAATCCTAAGTCTCCTGCACTATACTGAGTTTTATTTCTGACCTACAAAAATTTCTCAAGAGATGAGCCTATGAAACATGCTCACTGGAAGAGAGAACACCATAAATCTTACCACAAGACTTTAAGTGAGCAGCAAACTTTCTCTGACAAACTGAGCACTTAAAAGCTCACCAAAGCCCATCTCCAAAGCCCATCTCCAACACAGACAGCTCTGCCTATAAATGGCCAATGAAAGAATAAAGCCTTTTGTCATGTTGGTTAATGAACTACTGCAAAATTCCTAGATGGCAATCACTCATCACATACAAACCACTTCAACATTATGCTCCACCCATTCCAGCACCAAGCCAGGAGCTGCCAGTGACAGTGGCTGCCATTGCTGGCACCTTCAGCCACTACCTATCAGTAATAGCAGTAAACAAGTTCTTGATTCTGGCACTACTAGAGACACTAAGAATAGAGCAATAAAGGGCCGTAAGAAGCTCTCCAGAAGAGATTTGGAAGTTTTTCCAGGCCAAAGTACCAGAACTCCTCCAAAAGAGATTCAAGGTCTAGTTAGAACATTGTCCATTATCACCTCTTTACACTGAAATTGCATGATATTAAGATGGATCATGAACACTCTACTTACTACAAATTTAGTTTATCTTAACCCTTGAGAACCTCTGAAAAAAATATTCACAGAGGAAACATTCTAGTGATAACAGATTAAAATACAGATTTACGATCAGATAATGCAGAGAAATCACATTAATTCTCCATTAAAGGAGGAACAAAGTACAATCTTTCCTTTTACATATTTGCATGAAATACTAAACTCAGTCCATCTTCTAACAAGAAACTACCTCTTTCTTACATCATCTCCTACAGAAGTGGTATCTGTACAGCATCATGGAAATTTTGCAGTCAAAGCATGACTGTTCACCTGAAACCTACATTAAAACTTTGCATTTTTTCAAATTCCTCCACCTGATTCTTAGCTGTGAAGAACTGGTAACTTACAACATCCTATTGCATCTGTACACTGAAGGATTCCAAAGCCCCTTATCAGGCGCATGAGTGGTGCACTTGACCAGCTAATTAACCACAGAGATACGAAGGGACTTTCAGCACTTGAGAACCTCCAAAACAGAGAAAAGATCTGCAAAGTAGCTCAGAAGAGAATGCAAGAGTGCTGAAGCCTTAACAGATTGAGGTACCTGTTCCAGGCCTATACTACTAGATCACTTCCTGTTTAGTAACATGTAACTCTTCATAAGAGATACACAGTGACTGAAATTTGTAGCAGGACTCACTTCACGTGTCAAGACAGGATGTCTACCATATGAGCTACAAACATAGTCAGGAGATATGTAACCACTAGTCACTGAAGCAGACAGAATTTCAGCTGATAATTCAAAGTTTTTATTTTAAGGTAAACTGAGTAAATTTGGACAACAGACAGTGATGTCTACTGACAATTATGGGATTTTAATACCTTAATTTCTGTCTCTTACTCCTGAATCAAATCCCACACTGTGAACTGATGCTTTGTCTCAAATATTATAGAGCTACAAGATGAAATGCCTCTCAGAGCGTGTGGTCTCAAAACATTTGTCATCCATAGGTAAACAATCTACAGCATAGTTCACTACCTTTTCTTAATAGTAAGCTGTGAGGAAAACAAGTCTGAGAAACCCTTTATGGTAAAAAACCCTACTGTAGATACACTGAGGCAGTGTGAGAACGATGGCCAAGCCACTTGCTCTGAGGACTCTGATCTGACTTGTGCCTGTGAAAATCCTGTCAAAGTTTTGTAGGCATAGCTTTGGTTCAGAGGAACAGTCAAAAAACAACGTATTTCCTTCTATATCATTGCAGACAAGTTGTTTGGGGAAGTGACTCCACACTAGTGAGACACCTATAGATCAAAGGTATCACAGGGTGTCAGGGGCTGGAAGGGACCCTGGAAATCTTCAAGTCCAACCCCCCTGCCAGATCAGGATTATACAATCTAGCTCAGGTCACACAGGAACGCAGCCAGGTGGGTCTTGAAAATCTCCAGAGGAGACTCCACCACCTCTCTTGGAGCCTGTTCCAGTGCTCTGTGACCCTCACAGTAAAGAAGTTCCTTCTCATGTTCCTGTGCTTCAGATTACATCCATTCCCCCTTGTCCTACCACAGGGCACGAGTGAGAAGAGGCTGTCTCCCTCCTCCCGACACTCAAGATGCTGCATGTCTTTTGATAGAACAGGACAGACAGCTAATTCCAGGCATAACTCTCAATACTCTTCTGTTCCACAACACCCTATCCTTTACACTTTGTCTTCTCACTCTGCATTTCATTTAAAAACGCATACAAAGATGAGACAACTACCACTGAAGTGATGACTTAGTTCTTCCCTATCTGTTCAAAAGGTAGCTCCTTTTCAAGCTACAATTGCAACTTTTGTGAATGTACAGCCTGCAGCATGCGTTGGGACTTTTCAGTTTGAGTACTTCTCAGCCACATGAAACTGCCCATTACTCAGACTGGTAGTCCACCTTCAAGACTTAGTTCATGCTGATTTCATATGCACAAGTAATCTTACAAGTCCTTTCCTGATAAAACCTTTAATTCTTATGAATTCAGAGTTGTAACTGCCATTCAGGTTTTTATTTTATCTCAACTATTGTTGTAATTTGTCCCTTGGCTCCAACATACAACCTTATTCTGGTCACATGCACTTTAAAAGCAGCCAAAACAATTTTCTTAGTTTACTGCTGTGTCACTTCTCTTTTTGCATTCTTTACCAGTTCCTGTTTACCATATCAACCATGGTAAGATCTTAACAATAACAACCTATTCCTAGCCTTACTTGTTATACCTTACCCAAGTGCTGAGTCCCAGTTCTAAGCAGTATAAAATATCCACATGCCATTACCTACTTCTAACGTTATTAAGTACACACTTCTCATGTATTCTTTCCTAAGGCCACTCACACAAATACAATTATTTCTATAGAATAAACCATTTTTTCCATCAGTAACACTACTTACCAATATTAGTTATGCAAATTAGAAAAATACTTTTATTAAAAATTATTACTGAGGCACCTAGCATTTGCTTTTTCTGACAAAACTTCTTCCTTCGGACAAAACTAAAGTGACTGGTTTATAACTAAGCAGATTTAAGCAAAAACTTCCAAGTTTGGCATAACCACAAAAATATTTCATTAATATGCACAAAAGTAATCTCATAGCTTGCCTTAGCATAAGTCTACACAGACTTTTATTTCTACATTCTGTTAAAAAAAAAATAGTTATTGACAAATTTCTACAGATAATAAATTTTACACCTGGCCTTACACAAATGTCATGCACCTGAATGAAAATTAGTTACACACCTACACAACAATGAAAGTCCTAAAGGGCTACCTTACTCCAGATACCCAATCCAAGTAGCTCTTCAATTGGCTTCATATTTCAACCAAATTAACTATGGCTGCAGCTTTGACTATTAGCCAGCAGCTTGGTTTTGAAAACCTGATCTGTCATGGACAAAGGTATTTTAATTGCTTGTAGTTTTAGATAAGCATTTTTCAGCTCAGCAAGCAGGGGGGGAAGGAGTAAAAATAAATTCATAACCTTCTGTATGTACATTTGTTGTCTATTCTTCAATGTGATTTGCAAAGTATCAGAAGTACTCCAGAAAATTACATCAGCCTCAGCAACACACACACACTAATGGGTCTTCATCACCTCCTCGACTTCCAGGTGTTTTGTGTTTACCAGTCATCATTACTTAAAATGCCATGGAAATTATGTCTGTATCAGAGTTCACAGGTTGCGAGTACTCAATCAAAACTAAGGTACTTGATAAATTCCTTTGCTTTTTCATAGAAAAAAAAAAAAATTAAAACAGAGTAGCTGAATCCTCAGTGTTATTTGAAAGTAGCTGCCTTGTTATACAGCAGAAGCAGAGTCAAAGGAAAGATTGTTGTAATAAATCAGGTCCAGAGCAACACATGCTTTCTTAACCAAGCCCCCAAGGACTGATACCAGCACTATGCCCTCCATAAGAGCACTGTAAGTTATTACTACAAAAGGAGTATCTAGAATCAAAGGTCCATGTCTCAACTGTTCCTCTGGCATTCATTCATGATCTAAACACGAGGTCAGGTCAAACATAACCTAAAATTACACTGATGTGACAGATGCACATCACATCCAGTAGCATATCCATGCTCCACACAAACAGAAACATCATCTGTAGCAGCCAGGCAGCACAAACAATTCAGCTGATGGGAAAGCAAGCTTGTAGCACACTCTGAAACCAACAAGATTTTCCTCTCTTAAAAAGTAGTATTTACAGTCTGAAGTTTCACCAATGAGTAATTCAAACATGGATATTAAGAGATCAAATATCAGGTACATTACAGCAAAAAGGCATTTATCAGCATAGCATGCCAACACCGAGTCAGGCTAGAAAGTCAAGAGCATTGACAGTACTATTGGACTCTGACAGACAGACATTGTGGATTCAAGTTAGACAGACAGATCTGTTACCATCTCTAGGTACCCATTTCACTTCTCTGACAACCACTTCCCTCCAAGGGACGGAAACGTTCCATCTGTTTGTTCATTAATTACCTTCTGAATTGTTACCAATTTTAGCTCATGCCACAGTAAGCCAAGAAAGCCTGTTTAAAAATCACTACAGCTTCAACGCTCAAGACCTCGAGATGGAGCAGAGACCCTCAGTTCTAGGAAGATGAACCTATGCTTAACCTAAAGAGCATATAGGGCTTGGGGGAAAGGGGAAGAGAATGGGCCACAATTAGAAGAACCTCAATTGTAAAGTCATCCAAGATTCAGTGTAAACCACAAGAATATAGTTTCAAGAAAAATACAATGCAAGTCACGTCTATGAAGCTATCAACCTGTCACAAATCGCGTGACACCCAGCTACTGTGAAGATATTTACCTCCAAAGCCTGCTTTCAACATGCTATGTATGCAGAAAAGTTGAGGACTTGAGTAGGTGAGTGTTACAGCTGAGTGTAACAAAAATGAAGAGTTTTTCACTACATTTGACAAGAAAATCCAAGTTGTAGATAAGCAAACTGGAAATCAACTTACAGAATTTGATGCACTGTTTTTTTAATTTAGAGGAAAGTTTAGGTTTTAGGGTTTGTTTTCTTTTTACAAAGGAGCTAAACATATGAAATGTGTGTCTGAACATAGTTCAATTACTTGAAGTTTACTATAAATCCATTTCTTTTCAGAAAACACGCTTTACAGTCACACCTCCTGATCCAATTAGCATATTTACTGTGACAGCATCTTATTTAACCCAGCTCGATGTAAATATCACCTACTTCCTGTTCAGTTACTACATCTTATATTTTCCTTGCAACAGTCAGCTTGATTAACAATACCATTTCAAAGTCCAAAGAGTTACGTGGAACCATTAAGACTGCACAAATATCCTGCTTTAAATCACAATTTTAAGTTCACGAAATACTCTTCGTAATGTTACAGCAAGATGCACAGTGCCCAACATTAGTACACTAGGTCCTAGACACAAAGCATCGTAAGCCAGTCAGGTAAACATAATTTTCAATGGCTTCCGCACAGTTCTGGGGATTTTATAAAAAGAAGTTTTGTTGTTGTTGCATTGTTTGGTTTGGTTTTGGTTTTTTAATATGATTTTTCTCAAAGTCACTTGTTTTCCAAAGAAAGTCATTAACTTTTGAAACCTTCAAGCAGCTCTTTAATAAAGATAAGTACAGGTTTAGTACAGTTTTATGTTAACATGCAAGAAGGTATTCAAAAAATGAAGAACTTATTGATATACTTGATAACGCATTTACTACAAGGCTTTTTCTTTTAAACATTATTTATACACACACACACATAAAAGGCAACATAAACAGGGAAAGACACAGTATTTAAGTTGCATTTGGATATGTTAACCTGTTGTTTAGGCCAGGAAAACTACAGACTAGATTGAAGGCAGGCCTAGCGCTGATATAAGCCTTTCTACAACTTCACCAACACTGCTTTGTTATAGTGCAGGTGCACCTGAGGCTCGCGCCAGCCTCGTCGAGCAACTGAACTTTTGCCACCGAGCCCCGTGGCTGCTCCCTTGCTGGCCAGCTGCCCCTGCAGAGCACGGGTCAGCTGCAGGGCAGGGGTGAGCCCCACCGGCCGCCGCCCAGGAGCTCAATGCCGACAGGCAGGGGACCACGGAAGGATGGAGCCCATACAAACGCTGAGCCGCTCCGGAGCGCAAGGCTCAGCCGGCACGGCGGAGGGGGCGAGGCCGGGCTCGGCGCTCGGGGTGAGCAGCCCCGTTGGGCCCGGCTGGGCTGGCCGAGGGGCCCCACCACCCGCCCTCCGGGCCGTGGCCGTCGCCATTCATTGCCCCCAACACCCCCCGCTCCGCTCCCTCCGCCCGGGGTGCTGCGGCCGCGGCGGGCAGGGAGCCAGGCCTGAGGCGGCCGCCCCCTTCCCAGGCGTCTGGAGGAGGTAGCGGAGCGGGCCGGGCCGGCTGAAACTTCCGCAGCCCTCAACTTCCCGGCGCCCCAGCCAGCCTGTCCTCACACGCCCCCTGCTTGCCCCGACCCCCGGCCCTCCGTGCCCGGGCTGGGGACGGCTTCGGCGTCACCGGCCCAGGAGCACCACGGGCCGTCCCCTCCCCGCTGCCGCGGGCCGGGACTCACCACGCATTTCTTGCCGAGGAAGCTAAAGAGGCTCTCGTTCTCCTGCGGGGTGAGCAGCAGGGAGCCCACATTGGTGACCCGCCGCGGCTGCGGGGGCTGCTGCTGCGGGTTGCCGCTCATGGCCGGGGCCGGCCCGGCGCTGCCCTCGCCGCCCTGTGACCGTTGGCGCCCGCGGCCCCTACAACCACCACCTCCTCCTCCTCCTCCTCCTCCGCTGCCGCCGCGGCCTCACAGCAACCGCATCGCGGAGACTCCCTCTCAGGGTCGGAGAAGGAGGGAGGCGGAGAGGGGCAGCGGGGCCTCGGCCAGCTGCCGGCGGCCCTGCAGAAAGGGGGTGCCGGGGAGGGGGGCGGCCGTGCCGGTGCCGCTCCGCGCCGGCGGCCGATCGCGCCCGCCCCTCCGAGAGGCGCTAAACTTCCAACTCCGGCCCGGCTCCGGCGGTCGCACGATCCAACATGGCAGCAGGGGCGGACGAGACCACAGCGCGGCAGCCAGAGGGGAGGCCGACGAGTGCGGTGCCGCCGCGACCATGCGCCGTGCGGGGAGGAGGCAGGCGGGAGGGAGGAGCGTCGCCTTCCGCTCCCGCTCCGCGGGGCCGGGCCGGGCCGCGCCTTGGCAGCCTGCTGGCGAGCGCCGCCGCCTGCGCACTGCCCCTCGATACCTGCTAGGCCGGCCTGGCAGCTGCTGGGTGGAGGCGGGAAGCAGGAGGAAGAAGAAGAGGAAGGAGTGGTCGCTACTGTCCCTATTGCCGCCTGCCCCGGATGGGGTCCGTGCGGCGGTGACCGGAGCGGCGCTGCCCTGGAGGCTGTGGGAGCCGCTAGGGCAGGGCGTGTGGGGGAGCGCGGCCGAAGGGTCGCGGAGCTGTGCCGTGCCGGCCCGGGACGGGGGGAGGCTGGGCCCGTGGGCGTAGTAACTCGGAGCGGGAAGAGGACCCGAAATCCCTTAAACGGCAGCTGTGCCTGAGCTGAAGCTCGTTACCCAGCGACTGCGCGGGGTGCCCAGGCCTCAGGCAGGGCTTCGGGGACGAGGCTGTGTTGGAAGCCCTCACATTTTTAGCGAAACCTGCTTGAACTTGTATCTGAAAAATCTTTTCACCTTTTTGACAGAAAGGAAAATGTATCCCCGTGGTTTGCCGTACCAATTACCCAGTCGGTTGCGGTGTTCCCCGCCGTGGGGCGGGGAGACCCGGCAGTGCCGGCGGTACAGGGGCGAGGAGCGCCCGCCTGTGCGCAGCGAGGCAGGAGGCAGGAGAGAGAAGGTGTCAGTCTCGCTGTCATGCCGAGCGCAGGCAGCTACAGCTTGAGGTGAAATACCTAAAAATAGTAGTAGGTACTTCAGGCTCTGCGGGGGTCACCTGCTGTGGAGAAATCGGGTATACCATCAGCGGCCTTTGTCAGCTAGATTTCTCTTCCTCCTGTGTTCTCTCCATGGGACAGCAACAAGCTAGGAGGGAGGTGGAAGGCTTTTCAAAGCCTAAGTATCCAGAGTACAGCTGCCTTAATGCTCAGCCTGGCTTTCAGCTGCGGGAAAAATAGGCTCTATTTCTCGTGTGCAAAGGTAGAAGCATAAAAGTGAGCTCCTTGCTAGTTTTCTCAGTGTTCTTAGGTGAAGAATGTGTTCGCTTCACATTCTCTTGAGAAATTCATTGTCCATCTGGAAGTTGCTAAAGCATGGGGATTTACTTTGTGTTGTAGGAAAGAACTGAAGAAGGCCAAGCGTAAAGGAACTAGAGATGTACAGGAGGAAAACTTGTGAACACAAGTCTTTGTATGAAGCTGCATTGACTTCCTATCTTCTGAAAGATCAGGCAGGAACAGATGGCAACCCCTTCTGGTCTGCTTATAGGCCTTTTTTCCCTCTACTTAAAAGCCTGTAATTGTGTCCAAAAGTGTTAAAAGAGGAGAATATGTTAGAAAATCCCGAACTTCTAGCATAAAAAGAATTTAAAATACATGCAGATATAGGACAACTCAGTCTGCATATCTCACAGGAGTGGCTTGGACCTTTGCTGTAAGGGAAAAAACGTAGGAACCATTACTTCCAAAGTACTTTTAGCAATCCTAGGTTCTGCATTTTTGTTCCTATCTTGCGCAAATATGTGCACATTTTAATGGAAGGAGAAATACATTTATTAAAGAATATTGGCAGTATTTCACTTGTTGAAAACGTACATAAAAAGATAAAACACATGGAAGCACTTTACAAGACACCTGGTATTTTGTTTGTTCGTTTTGGGTTTGTTTGTTAGGTTTGTTTTGTTTTGTTTTTTTTTTTAATTTCATAAAAGAATTATTTTATAACCAAATCTATTTCAAGGAAATTTACGTACCTCTGTTGGTGGTCACAGTGTAAATAGCTAAAAATAGAGCACACCTTTGATGAGTACGTACTGATACTGTCCCCACCTCTCCAACCACCTCTGTTCCTTCATTTATTTTGTTTCCTCTTTTCTGTTAACTTATTACTGTTTGTTCCTTATTGTGTAGATCTTGCCATTTAAAGAGAGTGTAATGAGAGGGTGTAATGGGTGATGTGTTTTGTTTCATACTGTTCTCAGAACAGCTGGCTGGTAGTTATTTGTAAGGGCCCTTTAACCTTCAGGCTCTGTGGTTGGGATTTTGTTTGCCATTTTAATAGGGGTAGGCAGGAAAGGAAAGAATAAAAGGACTATTTTCAGACCTTGTGTTTCATTAATTATGCAAAAGCTCTTTCTGTTTTTGTATCATGACAAAACATTGAGTCCTAAAGGGAAATGGAAATATCAGTATGTGGTGATAAGTCCCAGGGACCCACCAAAAACCAGACTTTTGCCTTTGATATTTACCTTTGCAGTAATACCAGCAAAGAGCTACTATTCCTGTGCAGAACAACCAATTGCAAGCAAAGCTGTCTCAAGGAAAGCCACCAGCTAGAATTACATGTTCATATTTTGAAGAAATTGCTCTGCTCTTTCTGACCTTTCTTAGGGAAATTGCCATCATTGTTTATCTGAGGCTTTCCTCTGAGTTTCTTCATGTAGTTCTGAGTGTTTAAGCTGTGTTACCCACTGCTGATGTCAGTAAGCTTTATGGGAAGCTGCTCTTCTGTATTTTTCCATTTCAGGATACCAGCTTGTAGCACCAAGGTACTGAAACACATTGGAAGTGACATAACCTGTATCAATATAAGCAAGTGAAATTATTTATGTTATTAATACATATAATAAATTACTTCTTTATGGCAGAAAATATATATATATATGGTTTGTTTTTTAATGTGGACCTCATGTTTTAATGTGGACAGTCAGTTTTCATACTTTCATACTTTGAGTTTCAGAGTTTAAATATTCACACACTTTCTGAAATAACATTCTGCTAATGAAAATGGAGTTGGAAGGTGAGGAAAACTTTATCCTTAAAAGTTCATTTTTCTAGTGCTATGAATTATGATGTATTTTAAAGGTTTAATCAAAGCCTGAATTATCTAAATGCAAGTAGTTCCTTCTTCAAGGATTTAATTTTTTTCCAGTAGCATCACTGCATTTTCCAGTTCTTGGTTTTGTCTGAATTTAGGTCATGTGGTTTGGTTTTCTTATTTTCCATAAGATGAAGAGACATTTGGTTACACCAAAGAAAATGCAGGTTTAAAGGAGAACCTGTCTCTCTGTAGAAAAAAGCTTCCTACTGCCTCCCGTCCACCCTGTGTTATTCTCAGTGACGAGTGGAGCAGCCTGGGACAAGTGCAGACCTCGCTGCTGTGACCACATAAGCGTTACTGTCACCTCATGGGAGGGGTAGGGCAGCAGGGCAGGGCAGCCCAGGAATTAACCAAAGGGAGAAGGGTCGCTTCGACACTCTTCTTGATTGGGCCTGTAAAAACACCAGTCTACTTACTGCAAAATTGCTCGTGGAAGCCCAAAGAAAAGGAACTGGTTTTGTGGTTGGAAGTTCATTCGCTCCTACTTTCTGTGCACTGAACCTTTAAAAGCGTAGGAATCCCAGCCCACTCTGGTAATGGTAACCAAAGGAGGTAACCGAATCGTCTATGAAGTTACGGCTCATTTCAGATTCAGTCACTGCATTTCCTTTCTCACAGAGATTCTATATTACCTTTTACAGGTGGGTAATGGCCTAGAAGAAATAGGATCTGGAGCCTGTGTTTTTTTTTTTTTTCCTCTGTATTGAATTTATATCTTGTAGATTTCATTTACAGAAGGACACAAAGTATCCACAGAAGTTGCAAAGTTGACTATTAAGTTTTATTCTAATTAGTCAGGAAAGCCTCTGCTAATTCCATATGGCTGTGGAAGTGTAGTGTCAGTAGGAAGAATCTTCCTTTGTGGGCCAGCCATGCAGCACAGCATCCTTGCTATGAGAGTGAGCAGGCTGGAGCCTGAGAAACAATGCTGTGGGACAATAGATTCTTTAATTTCTTGTACAAATGCAGTCTTGGGTGCCAGCTAGAACTTTCTGCAGTGCCTGTTACACGTCTTTCTATTTGCTATGACTTTTCTTATACTCATTTTTGACCCCAGACTATGTATTTAATTTATGCCCTTCCATTTTGCTCAGTAAAAGATAACATTGATTTTGCTTTGGATGTAGAATCGTACTTTGCGTATGCTGGGGTAATAATACATGAGCAATTCTTGTTTAACTTTGATATCAGTTATGGAGAGATCTAGCTCTTTTCAAGAGCTCTTCTACCACTGCTTTGTGGCCAGAAGCATTGGACTGTATCCCTCTGCTTTTCAGAACTGTGGAGAACATAGACCAAACAACTTACGGGAATCTGAGGCATGTTCTCTCTCACCTTAATACCTATTTATGGATCATTGCCTGCAGTAACTGTGGAACAGTTCTGTAGCTGCTCAGCATATTAGAGGAAAACATTTTACTTTCCCCAGACCAGCTATCACCTAGCCTTGCATCAAAGCTTGTCTTCAAAATTGTATAGTGCAGGGTTTGTTGAAACATTCTTTTTATTTTCTTTCTTGGTTTATACCTCAGCAGAGGTGTGACTTCTGAGTTTTATACCCAGCAATAACCATGAATGGGGTAAATAAGTTCATTTTGATTTATCTGCAAGTATTAAAAGGAATGTTTACTCTTCCCTCTTACACTTTCTGAGAGTTTTTAAATTCAATATGAATCCAAAATTAATTCAAAATCCCTTCAGCCATTAATAAGCCACCATAAGATCAAGAGTTTCACTAGTTAAGAAAAAGTAAAACATCTTTCCTTACTGCAATCTGCAAATCCATCGTTAGAGCACATTTCCTTAACAACAGAAATCTTACTCTGGCTTTGAAACATCAGTTCTTGTTTGCAGCGTGTCTGATCTCCCACCCTGATCAGCACAGTTCTGTCCAGGAATCCTTGTCCTTACTGAGCAGAGGGGACACGGGCAAGGGCATGCAAAATTCACCCTTTGTACTGCAAGTGCTAAGTACAATGTACATACTTGTGCTCTACAATCTGGCTTGAGTTCAGTAGTTTAGAATCATAGAATCTTTAGTGTTGGAAAGGACCTCTAGGATCGTCAAGTCCAACCTTCATCCTAACCTCTATCTATCCATTAGACCAGAGCCTCAAGTGCTACGTCCACTCATTTTTTTAAACACCTCCAGGGATGGTGACTCCTCCACCTCCCTGGACAGCCTGTTCCAGTGCCCAACCACTCTATCTACTCTAAACCTCCCCTGATGCAACTTGAGGCCATTTCCTCTCATTTTATCATTAGTAATTTGTGAGAAGAGACCAACACCAGCCTCTCTACAGCCTCCTTTTAGGTAGGTGTAGAGAGCAATAAGATCTCCTCTCAGTCTCCTCTCGACTAAACAATCCCAATTGCCTCAGCCTCTCCTCATCAGGCATGCTTTCCAGACCCCTCAACAGCTTTCTTGCCCTTCTCTGGACCTGCTCAGCACCTCAGTGTCCTTCTTGTGCTCTGGTGCCCAAAACTGGACACAGTACTCAAGGTGCGGTCTCATGAGTACTGAGTACAGGGGCACAATCACCTCCCTACTCCTGCTGGTCACAGCGTTTCTGATCCAGGCCAGGATGCCATTGGCCTTCTTGGTCACCTGGGCACACTGCTGGCTCGTGTTCAGCTGGTGTCCACCAGCACCCCCAGGTCCTTTTCCATCAGACAGCTTTCCAGCCACTCCTCCCAAGCCTGTAGCATTTACTCCCAATAGGTCAGTGAACAGCTGTCAAATATGTAGTGCAACTCGGCACCAATTGCAATTTGGAATGTGATGGATGACTTAATTTTCATGGGGTTTGTTTTGTTTTGTTTTCAAATTCTGTATCCAGCATATAATAAACCTAAGGATTAGGCATGAACTGCACCTTGGTTCTTGTTGGGGTTGTGCTGGGACTCACACTACTGATCCTTAGTGCAGCCCAGTGGTGTGACATGGCTAGCTGTGTCCTGCCAGTCCTGTTCTGCTGCTGCTGCCCTCCAGGAGGCCAGAGTGAGATCCTATCAAAGGTCAGCCTTCATCTGGCAGACTGGTCCAGACCTGAAGCTTCTCTGTTGCATCAGATTGTCTGTGGTCCATTAGTACTTCTTTAGTTGTCTTGCTTCTATGTGGTTTTGCTAGTTGATACAAAAATAGGGGTGAAAAAAAAGAAAAAAAGAGCAATCTTTATGCATCAGTGTTCTTCAAGGCATATGGCTCCACCTCATAAAGCAGGATTGAGAACATGTGTATCTTGATCAGCCTGATTTTTGTGTTCAGGGAGTTTACTACTATCAGCTCCCGGCCAACTAGAGCCACTGGTGTAATGAACTTGTTCACTTCTTGTTACTTCACAACTTGAAGTTGTTTTTGTAGGAAAAAGAGAATATGCTTAACAAATCCAGAGGCTTAACAAGTATGTGCTGCTGTAGGAGCTTTAACAAATATAAACAAAATTAAATGGAACATGCTGCAAAGTAGCTTCAGTAGATGGATTGAAAGCATCTTTTAAGATTGTATGTGCAGTCAGTTGACTGTTGCTTATGTGTATGATGCATCAACAAGATCTGCAGTCTGTCCTGTTGTTTCACCTCAGACATAAGTAAGTCTAATAGTAAATCTTTGGCGTTGATTGCATCCTAGTAAGTAAAGATAATCAAATTTCCTTCTGACCTTAGGAATATCTAGAATTTAGCAGACAGCCAAGTTATTTTAATTGGTGCTTTCCTGGCTACCCTATTATTACTTTCAACTAAGGACTTTTCCCATAGCATGTTAAGATGGCACTTATAAATGCTATCAGTGCTTTATGTAGGTATCTACTTTGCTCATGCTCATCAACTCAACCTGAAGGAGAAGTTGTCATATGACAACTAACCTATGTAGCTGATTTAAAAAAAAAATATTATTATTCTTTTTCTAAACTAAAATACTGTTGTATGTTGACAACAGTGCCTGAAGCCCCATACAAATTTAGTGCCCAGGTGCCTTGTTAACAAGTATGAGAACCCAACAGCTGATCTGGAGTGAGGTGACATTAACCTCGGAGAACATCCATACGAGTCCACCTTCTAAGACTAACCATCCTTGAATAAATATTGATTCTGTGTGCTACAACCTGAATTGGAGAAATTTAGTTAAGTTCCTTTAATCAATCATCTTTGTGACAAATTTTGGAAGATGTGTCACTTTTTTTTGTACATGTTGTCGTTCTTCAAGTCCATCATTGCATGTTTTAAATATATATATTTATATCAGATTCAAATCTACCATCTTGATAGGATATTTTTGTAGATTTTAAGAGGGCCAGAACTGATTTTATTTGAACTCTAAACTTGTTTTTGGAGTGTTTGCTGCAATGGCAAAACATGCAGTGTTGACCTGCTTTCTCTAGTTAGGTTTCTTGGCCTTGAATTGTGTCTATTTAAAAGATGAAACCAAACGTCTTTATTTAAAATACTCTCACAATAATTACAGTATGACAAGTTGCTGTAAAAGCTAGAAACCTACAGCCCAGTTAATAAGGTTTTCTGGGAAAACACTTGCTACTGCTATAGCAGCTCTTTCACAGAGGTCATGGCGGGGAGCCAGAGGAGGCTGGTAGACAGCTAGGCAACCAGAAAAGAACAAGTTTGTCAGCATGTACAGCTGATTACTGTGAGAATAATTTTCCATAAGCATAGCCTGCAGAGTGTTTGCTTAAGGAGGGGGGTTAATTTTTCACTGAACTTCCTACAAACTAAGCCATTTTTAACTGTGGTAAAAGGTAATTTGTTCAAATATGGCTCAGTACATTTTTAATGCTATTTCAATACTACCTACACATTGCAGTAGGCTAAGGTATGTTTCTTCAGAATATATAGGCAATATAGGATTATTCCCCTAATGATACATTATGACAATAATTTTGGATGGGTGTTTTGATTCCTACTAGCTACAGTGGTCAGATCATGAAAACATGAGAAATGTTCTTAGTGACAGAAGAAATAGCCTTTAGTTATTATGTTCTCCTGCTTGTGAATGTCATCTAGATTGCCAACATATAACCGTAAGAAATAAATTCATTTTCTTTTCTAGGTTGGTCATGGTTATAACCGTAGCATAACTCTGTGGAAATATGGCTGATCTTATAAGATTTATGGTGCGCTGTAACCCAAGATCTCTAATCGAGTGTAACTGAATCATAGTTCCAATCTCCAAAGCAGGTTTAGGTGTGTTCAACTGCTGCAATGTGTCTGTCTATACTTGTCCTTTCTCTGGATATCTCTGTGTGAAAGGTCAGGGCTAAAAGAGAATATTACACAGGCCTGTGTCATATGGAGACTTCCTTCACACTGAAATAATCTGGTGTTAGCTGGTTGCCTAAGGAATGGTGTGAAGTAGGTGGACTGGAATAAATGCATGAACTCTAAACTTTCAAAAGAAAAGTCAAAAATCATTTCATATTGACTCTGAAAAAATGTTTTTGATAAAATAATAACCCATTCAATTTTTAATATGTTCTTGAATATACAGAATTTTTGCCAAAGTTTCTATAACCGTGTGTGGTTTATTTCAAATATGATGCAATCCTTAACCTGCAGCCTGCTTAATTTTGCAATATGAGCTGTCTTCATTTATTATTTATTGTCTCTGAATATGAGGAGAATCAGAATATTAGACAGAAAGACCACAATAACTTTCAGTCACAGGAATGAGATAAAATTCTGTAGTAAAACATGCTGTGCTTGGTTGAGAATGACCAAGGGGGAGGCCCAAGAGGGGTTGGGAGCTGCCCTGGTAATGTGGCTTTGGAAAGGTGTATGCAAGTCCTGGGGGCTGCAGGAGAGTGATTCCTGCTAAAGCCAGGCAGGTATTAGTGCCATTGTGCAAAGCCCAAGTGCACTTCATCAGAAACAATAATGTGTATAATCTTCTCTGCCCATTATCTAGAAGATTAATTTAGACTGGAACAGGTTCAGAGGAAAAAATAGCATGTGTCTGAGAATAAGAAAGAGGAGATGAGGTATCACAGCAAAACAAAAAGATATAACTGTTTAAATGTAGTGCACTTTCTGATCATTAAATAGATACAATTTCTGTTGAATAATTTCTGTGCGTACGTGTAATTTCTAAACAATGCACAATGACTGTATCCTCATTTATCAGGTGACGAGGGGCTTTATGAAAAACACATCAGAGAAGAAGTACCTTCTTTTAAAGGATAGGGCAACACCCGTTCAAGAAGAATGTTTAGAAATTAATAATGGATACATTTAGACAGAAATTTATAGATTCCTAATTGTAAGGGTAGTCTGTAGTGTGTCTCCAGAAGGATTAAGTGGGATCAAAAAATTGAGCTGCTTTTAAGCTGAAGCTCAAGACATTTATCAAAGTGAGTCTATAAAGTGTTGCTTTTAACACTGAGGGCAGGACTCGATAATTCAGAAAATATTAATTTTTCTGTTCCTATTTACATTGTAGGTATCTTGCCATCTAAAAAGTAATAATAAACCAAGTCACTGCTGTGGAAAGAATTCAAAGTCCTTCTGCTTTGAGTTGTGTAAAACTAATAAATGATTTTGGGTCTGTTGGAGAACAGTAGCTTCTAAACAAATCTGTCCTGTCTTAATTTAAGTCTGTTTAGTCTGCAGCAGTAAAATTGTTCTGAATAGAAAATACATGATAAAATATGTCTAACAGGTCTTGTCAAAAAGCTTTTTCATTCTTTTTAGCACTTTCCAATAATAGACAGTCTCCACTGCATTTAATAAAAAGCAATAAAATTGCTGAAGCCAGAACCGCTTGCTGGTTAGTTTAAAGCAGAGAAAGTTTAGATCATCTTTTTACAGTGTACTGCTCACTCTCTGTATCTTGGAAGTCAGTGGTTAAATAAAGTCTCTCTGGGAGGAAGTTTCCATTCTGAGTCATAAGCATTGGATTGACAACCTTTACAGAAATTTAAATGCAATCCTGTTAAACAATGCACTTCTATAAATGCTGAAGGATAGGTTTCTTCCACTGAGTGCGGGGGCACTAAGCTGCAGCATCTTGGAGAACGGCTTGTAGAGAATTTGTGTAGCTATGCAAAAGCAGCAACGCTGGGAATTTCCAGGCTAGAACATTTCTAGCATCCCATCAGGATAATCTAATGGTACAGGACCCACCAGCCAGCAGCAATTATCTAAATGGTGTTTGCCTACAAAAATCAAGGAACAGCCATATCAATAAGAAATTGTTGGTTTTCTTTCAATATTAGAACTGGATAATGGTCTTCAAGTATCATTTGAAACAAGTATATCAGTAAAATGCTAATAACTATCACAATACTTCCCAGCATATATATTTTAAGCATACAAAATTCAGAAAAAAACCTGTCTTCTGTAAACTGTGGATTCATCAACATTTGCTTTATCTCCTATAACTGGGAACGTGGCTGAATTTTGTATTCAGTTTCTTGCAATTGCAGAATCTGGCTGCAGGTTTTACCCTTGTAACCTCTGGCTAACCTATATATGAAAAGTGTAAATGTGCTAAAAAATATTAAAAAATGCAAGCACCACTCATGTCACAGAAAAATAGGAAAATTAATGTTTCCAATATTAAAAAGAATAGTTCGGCAAATGTAAAGGCCAGTCAACCCCTCAAGGCTGTGGAGCAGACACAGCAAGGAGAAAACCAGAGAGATCACAGGTGATGATGTACTAATGCAAAGGAAGAATGCTGAAAAAAAGGAGATGTGAAGACATTGGACAGCTTTCTGAAACAGCAGAGAAGATAATACCAGCAGGCTGGGAGTGTGTGAGATTCTTGTTCCGATTGAATCCCAGCAGTGACAAGGACACTTCTGTGCAGATGCCCCTAAGTCACTGGGGTGGGCTCATGGTGACATCTTTGAACACAGACCCTCCTTGGTGATAGACAATTCTCAGTGCAGCTCTCAAAGCCTACATAGGTACATGAGCATAAAAACCACCACTCCCAACATCGTCTCTTCTGCTGGTCATGCACAACGATACCGCACAAGTAATTTCTTGTTTTCTCTCTTCTGCTATCACAACTTCTAGATTGCTTAAGATACGGCACTGGTATTAACTTCCTGGAGAAGGGCATCTGAAGGTGACTGCAATCTATACATGTGGACAAACCCTGTACAGCTCCTCACTGTGCTTATTGGAAGAGAGGAGTGCCAAAAGGGAAATGCAGAGAGGGCCTGACACTGTTAGAAAGTGCTACTATCAACATTTTTTGTCTTGTAGCAATATTTTTGTGTTCCATCTCGACTTCCACGTGTTATTTCTTCCTTGTTAATTTAAAGCACACTTTTGCTTACTGTTAATGATCAGCCGGTCTTTCCCTTCTCCCACAGTTACTAATAAAAGTTCAGGGTTTGTGCTTTGCTGTACTTGTTTGTCTCTTCATGAATCTGAATAGCTGAAGTTATGCCAAAAGTTTTAACAAGCAAACAAACAAAACCCAGCAAACAATCTACAGAAGTGAGTTGTGTTCCAACACATACTCTGAGCCAGCAATCAGAGATTTAAAATATTTGGAAACAAAATTGTCCATTAACCAGTGCAGTCCATAAAGTTAATCAGCTGTAATACACCCTCTAAAGACAAGCAGCTACTTTCACCCCAGGGGGTAACCCCTCTCCCCCCAGCACAACAGGCGCTTTCCAAGTCTGTAACACATCGGTACTTCATGTCTCATGATAGCCCATGGGAAAGCAGTGTGCTCATTCACAGGTTCTGCTGTGTATTGCAGAGATGGGAGCATTTGTACGTGTATATGTATGTAAGTGTACATATTTATATGTATTAGTACATATATCATCACTGATTTTTCTTACCCTACACTGCTGTTCCAGGATGCAGTCTGGCCACTTGAATAAAGGCAAACTCTCAACTGAGAAGAACCATTTGCTTTCATCAATCTTGAAGAGCGTGATTTGTCTTTGGCACTACAAATGCCTATTATACTTGAATTTTTACATCAGCTGAGACTATAACTGAACTTTTAAGGTGTCTGTACTGTCTGGATGAGGTTTTTACAGCCCAGAGCCTGAGGACAGCAAGACTTCCAAGAAGGTAGAGCTTTTTCTTAGAAGGCTCTCAATAGCTCTGCTTCCTCACATGGATTTTTGAAGTTGCTTATCATGATCATCCAAGATAATTTGAATACAAAATCATGTAGAAAAACTCCTGCTGCCAAAGTGCTGGTATGTTTGCAGGTTTTGTAAGCAGCTGGCATGTAAATGTAAAAAGATAAACCTCCTCCTATAGTAAACATTTACAGTGAATCAGAGACATTTGTAGTGGATGCAAGTTTAACTCAATAAATGGATGAGAATTTAAATGTGCTGTGAACCTGACTGGTTCTCCAGTGTGTAGTCTTATCTGCAGTGAGGTAAAAGAGATTTTTACTAATGAAATGTGTGACAACAGTCCTGGACCCCCAAATAGCCATGGCTCAGTGCTCAACCCTTGTGTATTCTCTTTTCAGCCCTTCTAGAGCTGAATGGAAAGCAGTGAAGGTATGGAGACCTGTTAATAAATTGTAAGATTTTTGAAATATATGATTACTGAAATTCCAAAATGGTTAGTCTCTGTTATTATCTGAATGCTAAATAAATCTTTTTTGATTGATAAATCTTGGTGATGGTAAATCTGGATAAATATTTTGCTATCTTCCATTTCATAACAATAAATTTATTTCCAGTGTTTCTAATGCTCCCTCATTGTGTTCCATCAGAAACAGTGAAAAAGAGAAACTACACTGAGGTGTTGTCCATTCTAATACAGACAGATCAAGGAAGTGTAGAGAACACAATTAACATGGCAATCAGTATGATGAGTGATGATTGATTATGTCTATACTCTGTTCCTGTAACTTTTTGATTTTCTAATGAATATTCCCAGTTTATTGCACAAGCTTCTAATGTCTTTTCTCATTGAGTGAATAATTGGGCTGGTTTACTATATACACTTTTAATCTCTCTTGCTTAATCTCTAGAAATTCACAGGTTGCTAATTACAGCCTTACAAAATAAGATTTTGGGGGAGCATATTCTTATGATTTGCCTTTACAACTTTATATATATAGGTATATCTCTGTATATTATTTTGCTTCCTCATGATTAAATGCTGCCATTATTTTACAACATGCATCCGTGTAATGTCCTGGAATATAATTTCTTAGAAGTGGAGATCATGGGAAGGAGATCTCAGGTAGGATATATCCTATCTGGAATCCCTGGAGATACTTCCTGAGTCAGCAGTTCCTAAATGGACACCTTCATCTCCTTGAAGGTAAGGTGTGACATAAATAAATCCCAAATGAATAATTGCCTAACAGCTTAACCTTCAAGAACTGGAAACTCTGATAGCTGTGTCCAAAAACTGGTGGGTAACAGGTGTGTCCAGCTAGGGAGGTGAAGGTGGAAGCACTTGGACTTTTTGCGTTTTCCCACATGAGCTTTGGGCAGCAGAAGGCTCTGAAACGCCGTCCTGTGTCACACTGGAAGGATGGGCAAAATCTGTCCCACCTCTTCATCTCACCAGAGATCTCCACACCTTGCAGGTGTTGGGGAACAGTTGGGCAGCAAAGCCAACCAGCCTTCCTGTTTTGTCCCTGTTCCTCTGGGAGCAGCAGCTAGTCCTGCAACAGGGTCAAGGAAAGGAGCTGTACCCAGAGGTTGTGAAGTTCATCCTTTTTTGTTCAGTAACAGGGAAATGACCTCTGAGCTTTGCTCACAAGGGGTAATGCCAACACAGGACCATATTCTTTGCACAAGTACCTGATTTTGGGAGGAGGGAACTCTTGTGCTACCTTTTGCCTTACAGCCCAGCTCATATTCGGACACTGATTTTGGAAAATAGCTTCAATTAGCAACAAATATCTCAGGGTTAACCTGCATTTCAGTGATTAAATGAGCAGTTATTGTTACTTTGCACATTAACTTTTGAGAATGCCACTTTATATGTACATTTACCACAGGCAAAAAGAACTAAAACCACTTCTACATGTAAAGCTACCAGTGCTATAATATATCATTTCTCTCATAGGTTCACCACAAAGGATCATGCCAACCTCTTGATGCAGCATGTGCAGCCCTATATTAAGCTATTTTAATGACTCTTAATTCAGTTTTGAGCTTTAAAACTTGTTCTTGAAATCCATATTTAAGATAGTCTGTATTAAGTCATTTGGAGTGCTGAATTGAATAGCATCCACAGGGCTCAAATAACCTTGATAATGTCGTTTATAGGAGGCACAAGGGGTGGCATTCATTTGACTACATGCAGATTGCACCAGGAGCTATCTACATCTATGCTAATCACATCTTTTTCCCTTTATAACAAAAGAAGAGAAGTGCTTTAAGGGTATGAGTCAGCTGATTTATTCTATATATCTGGTATATGATAAGCTGAACTACACCACAAACTCAACTCTCCAGTGGCTTCAGAAGAAGCTTTGGCAACCAGTTCAGGTATAGACATACTGGTGGTATCTGAAGAGAGGTGAATGCCACTGAGATGACTGCCAGTAATTATGGGCATGCCTTTAAATAATCAGGCTCAAGCACTACACATTTTACTCTTAGCCCTACATCTGCTTGCATATCAAACAAGCTGGTAAAGCTCTATCATCAACAATATTCTTGTTATTTTCTGTCTCCGCAGTAGGTTGCTGACAAGTCTGACTAGTCTTTAAAAGTAGAAATCAAGGTATTAAAAAAAAAGACTGAGAAAAGTGAGTCTGCATCTTGGTAATTCTCAGAATGAAGGCACAGGTCTCGGTTTTTAAGAAAAGTGAAATCCTCTATATGTAGATTTGAAGAATTTTTAATTATTTCTGTAAGTCAGATATTGCCACTGCAAATGTAACTATTATTCTTTCTTTCTTTCTTTCTTTCTTTCTTTCTTTCTTTCTTTCTTTCTTTCTTTCTTTCTTTCTTTCTTTCTTTCT